>CAAKHD010006123.1:26542-44479 GCA_901007705.1 Fistularia tabacaria
GTTCAGACGTGTGCTCTTCCGATCTCATTCTAAATATAAGCCAGGCAGGGTTTGCCAAAAGCAGCGCTTTTTTCTTTTTTTTCTTCTTATTTTGTCTGTTCTAAATTAGAGCCTGGCTACAGAGCTGCTCCTGCTGCTGCTGGTGCAGAGTTGAGCTACACTGCCTCCCAGGGGACCCGCAGCCACACATAGGCTCTTTTAAAGCAGCATTCGCCGAGGCGTGTGTGCACGTAGAACCGCTGTCTTCTCTTATATAGGCTACCCGGCTAGAGGTATCATTTATTATGTGATTGGATTTAAATGGGATGTGCGTTCGAGGGGGGAAAAACGAGAGCAAGCACTCAGCAGGTAGGAAGATGTAGAAGATCCAATATGGCCCAAAATATCGAACCCACGGGCATCTTGTACATTTTTCAGCCGCATATTTTCCGAAAAAAAAAGACGATCGGTCCCACCCTGAATATGCGGTTACACCACTTCAAATTGGCCTCCGTGGGAGCGGAGGGGGTCGATCAAGAGGGATATGGGAAAGAAAAAAAAAAGGTGTGCGTAATGAGGAAGTAAATTGAGGGAAGTTCTCGCTGTTCCCTTTAGAATGGCAGCAGGCCCGGACGCAGCAGGCCAAACGCCGCTGTGTCCATCTGTTTGTTTGACAGCGAGGAGCAAAGAGAAATAACTGTGCGCGTCTGCCTCCCCTCACCCACCACTCAATGGCATCATCTGTACAGAGGGCTCTCTGTTACCGCGGTATTTTTCCTCCCTTCCTCCACCTGCCTCTGCCCTGTCTCTCCCCTGCTCTTTCCATCTTCATCTTTAATCTCGGCGCTGTCTTGCTGTGTGTGTGTGTGTGTGTGTGTGTGTGTCTCTGCCCTCAGGCTCAGGCCATTAGGTGTTGTCAGACATATCAATTTTTAAAGAGACCTCGCTGAGGTTGTATTGACAACAGGAGCCACACATGCATAAAATAGGTATTCAGCACGCACATAAAAGACCAGGAGAGACATTTTAAAAGGGTTCTTTCTTTTCCTTTGCTTTCATTTCATGTGTAAACACATAACTGCCATCCGGGGGACCAAATAACCTCGGGACAAAGAACTGCACTGGTTGAAAACAGGGCACAATAACACAGTTTTGAACATTGAAGGAGTTTATATCAGGGCTGTTTGGACGCTGAAATATTTCTGACGCAGAATTTAGAAACATTAAAAAAAAACAAAACAGGGAGGTTCACGGCTATGTAGGGTTACAATTTGTTATACCACAGTGCCCCCTGGTGGAGAAGCATGGGAATTACACGATTACGGTCTCGGTTTTGTAAAGCTGCGGTCCCCGAACTTTTTTTTTCATGTAAGGCGTACTACAGGTCATTTTTAGCCCGGCCTGCAATAAATTGTGGAATACATAAAAAAAAAAAAAAAAATATATATATATATATATATATAAAAAAAACAACAATGGAAAAGTAGGACGGGGATCATTACAAAGACGAAGTGGAGATAAAAATAACAGTCACCTGAGTTTGACGCAGGAGAATCACCTGACGCGATCAACCTGTACTTTAAGTAGAACAGCTTTCTCTATCTTTAAAATCACTTTCTCTCTCTCCTCATTCGACTGTTTCCACTATGCAAAAAAACAAAACAAAAAAACAGAAAGAGATGAATCTCCAAAGACGTGTGTCTGTGACTGCTTTAAGCTAGTTTGGCTACATGTGTAGGGCTTCGCGTGTCACGTGACCGAAACGGACACCTTGCGCATCCGGTCATTCAAATAATAAATAAAAAAATATTTCAATAAATACATCAATAAATATGTGGATGGGTGAATATTTCCATTTATACATTTAGATTCTAAGTCTGATATACAATAAAAATGTAAATGTTATAAGTCAGTTATTCCCCCTGTGTGAAAGTCGGCCCCTGGCAGTGTCTGGGGTCTGTTGCCTGGGGCCCGCTGGTCTGTTGCCTCCCCCTAGAGCTGTGGGTTCGGGCCGATCTGGGATCGCAGCCTTTTGCCATTTATAGAGACGACTCTCACACACAAGCCGATGAGACCGAGTTTCAAAACTTGTCAGCTTGACCGAATATCCAAAACAGACCAACTTTCCTGGTGCAGTTTTTAAAGATCTCGCCCTGCCTTTATTTTTGAGCTGCCCTGTTTTTGAGCAACCTTGCTTTCTGTATCCTTTGAGGGCTCTTGAAAGATTTCCTCGAATATTTTCTTCCGCCCTGCAGGATTCTGGATTTCCGTCGCGTCCCCCCTGTCGCCGGCAGACTAGTCAACATGACAAAGGAGATTCGAGACGTCACTCGAGACAAAAAGCTCTGGAGGACATTCTTCATATCGCCAGGTGCGCAGAAAACACCCTTCACTGATACATGATGAGAGGTGTAACTCCATTTTTGATATTTAATTGATTCCCAAATCAGTCAGACTGTTTTAGAAGGGGAATTTATTAATATCCCAAATACAGAAAATCATCATAATATTATCATTATGTTAAATGCGGCGCCTTTTCCTTTTTCACGACTCATTACCTGCCAAATAGCTTTTTTTTTGTTTGTTGACTTGTTTGCTTTGTGCTGACAATTTTTTTGGAATGAAATTATTCAAAATCCAAATACACTGTAGCCTGAGGGGGGGGGCAAGAATAATATTATTTGTGACGTTGTTTAAAGATCAGCAAATATTATCCATCTGCCAAAGAAATCGAGAAAATGTTGCTTTTAAAATGTGCAATTAAATGACTCCTCATTAAGTGGTGATCTTTGGAAAGCAAAAAATTAAAAAAAAGACGCAAAAACTGCCAGCAGCACAGTCATTAACAGCTTCTTCAACATGCAAAGTTAAAACCAAAACCAAAAAGAACAGTTTTACATGTTAATAGTGTGGAGGGGGGAGATAGCCCAAATTAATGAGGACATTCATTCGCTTGAGAGTCGCGTCATCAGGGGACCTAAGTTTGTGTCAAAGCACTGCACTTAATTAGCCATGCAACTTTGACTTTTTATATTATACACATGGAAAAGTCTCGCAGGATTAAAAATTACTGACTATCTCAGCAATTATACAAGTCACTGGATGCCCCCGGGTCAGTTTAATCTTGTGCAAACTGGGTTTTCAATGTATGCGCTGTGCATTTTAAAGCGGCACGGAGAGGGTGTTACGTTTTATTCATCATTTCTAAGACTGATTGTATCCCTAATCTGTTTGTCTCTCAGCCAACAATGTGTGCTTCTACGGGGAGTGTTCCTACTACTGCTCCACCGAGCACGCTCTGTGCGGCAAACCGGACCAGATCGAAGGATCCCTCGCCGCCTTCCTCCCGGATCTCGCTCTGGCCAAACGCAAAACCTGGAGGAACCCGTGGAGACGCTCCTACCACAAGCGCAAGAAGGCAGAGTAAGCGATGGCAGAACTTCCGCAACACTCCTGATTCGGCGCTCGGTGTCAGTGGCTCAGTTGGATGTTGCCTGTCGGTGGTTTGATTCCCGTCCCTCCTGCCAGCATGCCGAAGTGTCCCCGAGAACCCCCGGTTGCTCGCCTAGAACGCCTGGTTAGCACCTAGCAAGTGGAGACGCTGTCAGTTAGTCAGTTAGAAACAGTTTAATTCAACAGAACCTCAGCTTATGAATGCCCCCTATCACCAACAAATCGGCCTGGGAGCAGAGTTTCCGATCAAATTTCGAATCGGGCTGCGAAAAAGCTTCGGTGCACAAACACACAAACAAGCAAACTCAAGGGTTTCCGGCGATCAGGCGTTGTAGCGCACAGCAGTCATAAGTGGTACTCCGCGTTGTTTACGGCGTCCATCGTTGTGTTCTCCCGTCGTAACGCTTTTTTGGTGCTTTTTTTCAGTAAGTTCGCCCTCATTATGCCTCCCAAAAAAGTTAAAAGTGCTAGGGATAATCGAGTTAAGAAGAAGTTAAGAATTACCGTTGACCTGAAGAGGGAACAATTGGCTAAACGAGAGAGCGGCATTCGTGTTAAAGATCTCACCGAGCACTACGACACGGCTCAGTCAACCATCTGTCCAATCCTGAAGAACAAACTTCTGCTAAAGACGGCTGATGCGGCTAAAGGGGCGACAACGTTATCGAAGCAAAGGTCTCGAGTCTTAGGAGGAGTAGAAAAGTTATTGCTAGTTTGGCTTCGTGAAAGATAGCTTGCTGGAGTTAGCGTTAGCGAGGGTCTCATGTGCAAGAAGGCTTTCCTTTTGATTTAGCGAAGGAAACGCCGAGTACTCGTGCTGGCAAGAATAGAAAGAACACCAGATACAAAGTCATAATTAAGGTTATCTTTAATTCCTTTCTGTATTTTTTGCCACAACAAACCCATAAAAAGGTTTCAAATTCGTAAGCTGAAGTTCTACCGTATGTTGTTCCTCATCCCCATGGAAACGGCTGTGTTGCCTCTTCAGGTGGGAGGTGGACCCGGACTACTGTGAGGAGGTCAAACAGACCCCTCCGTACGACAGTGGGACAAGACTTCTGGATATCATGGACATGACCATCTTTGACTACCTTATGGGTGAGTCAAAATCCAACCTCGAACAAAGAATGTTCAAGACCGGTGTATCGTGCATGCTGCGGATTCCGTATGTAGAAAACATACTACGTAGGAAGAGAGGTGTATTTTCCATGTCATCACCTGCGTTTTTGAACATTTTACTTCTTTCCATCAAAGGAAACATGGATCGCCATCATTACGAAACTTTCGAGAAGTTTGGGAATGAGACCTTCATCATCCACCTGGACAACGGCCGGGGGTGAGCAGACACACACACACACACACACACACACAACATGGCATGAAGAGGTCACAGGAGAACTCTTCTTGTCCTGTTTGGTTGTTTTTTTGTGTGTGTTTTGGTCAATAGCTAATAAACATACCATTCATTCATTCATTTGCGAGGTGCTGAAGTCTATCCTGGCTGTCATTGGGCCAATCACAGGGCCACAGTTAGACATGTACATCCTCTCATTCACATGTCTGACATGGCCATAGACCTCATGGTGCAACCCAACTTTTAAAATCAATTTAAAAATAAATATATATATATATTTCCAGGGTCATACTGATTATATTCTGATATGCTGACTAGCCGATTCCTTGCACCACATCCATCGTTATCTTGATTTCTGTTTTCCGCTCCAGGTTCGGGAAGCACTCCCATGATGAGAAGTCTATTCTGGTGCCGCTGACCCAGTGCTGCAGGTAATAAATCCCCGCGGTTGACACGAGGCGGCGTCGAAATCCTGACGAGGCTTCTTCCGTGTCCGAACGCTTAAACGGGTTCACGCGACAGCTACGAAATATGTCCTTTCCGAAATGAGTGCGAGAGCGTGATCGGTGTTTGGCACGATTAGCTTCTCGGAGCGGCGAGCGGATACACAGTGCAGGAGCAATGACTGCTGTCTCGCTGCAGGGTGAGGAAGTCGACCCACCTGCGTGCGCAGCTGCTGGCCAAAGAGGAGTACAAGCTGTCCACGCTCATGGCAGAATCCCTGGTGAGGGACCGTCTCAGTCCGATCCTCATCCAGCCACACCTGGACGCCATGGACCGGCGACTCCGTCAGGTCTGCGCTTTCACCTCGTCCCGGATCCCCGTTTTGGTTTATCTCAAGACGCAGCTGCCGTGGCAATGAGCTTTTTTTTTTTTTTTTCTGTTGGTATGTACCAGGTGCTGAACGTGCTGGCGGACTGCATAGAGAAGGAGGGGTACAGTTACGTTGTGGAGGACGACCTCCAGGGGGACCGCGGGACGGACCACGCCCACACCGCCCCGCGGCGGAGGTAGCTGGCCGTGAGAGCTGACCGCCGGAAAGGACTGTAGATACGAGGCGTGGACCGAACAGATCCGCTCATCCTCCTGAAAACCGGACTGGCATCCTGTAACATTTAATTTGTCAGAGGGCTTGAACTGATAGAGAAGCCCGGCTGCCTCGGGGGGGGGGCTTGGGGGGGAATTGGGGGGGGGGACTGCCGCCGCCGGCCTGGACGTTGGCACACAGGTGGGTGACTTTAGACGTGGAGACGCGGGTGACACCGAAGACTTCTGGATGGATCCAGGCCTGGATCACGAACAGAAACGACCCTCATCACCCAGACTCCTTAAATATCCGACCCAGAACTCGAGTGGGACGACGTCACCGCAGCTGAGTGGCACGGCCGCCGTCCCGCTGCAACACTAGCAAACCATGAAAGTCTTACAAGAGATGCCTTCTCTTTGTCTCGTTCAGGACCCTTTTTTGAATTCAGTGAATTCAGAGGGACATGTAAAGACCCCCGCCCGTCCCCCGCCATGCCCTGACCTTCCCGCTGCCCTTCACACCCGCTGAATCGTGTTTTGCTTTGTACGCATCGTTTGAACGGTTTCAGTTGCGCATCCAAAACGGAGGAGGAGTTTGACGTGTCTGGTCTTAATTATCCAAAATCATCTTCTTCGAATTTGCTGCAAAAGTACTTTTTTGTGTGTGCTCTTTTTTTCTTCCCCATCAGTTTTTCAACATCGCAATGAGATAAACAGAAATATTTTTAATTGGAGTGCAGGTCAACTCCTGGATTTATCCATTGATTTTAAACCCCTTAATGTTCTTGAGAGAGTATTTATTTAAAGAAAAAAAAAATCGTATTTATTGTTTGAAAGGAATACGAAACATCACAAGTAAAACAATTCACGCGACGGTTGCAGCCGTCGGAGTTAACGCTTTCTGCGCAGAGGTGTGCTTCCTCGTTCGTCCAACAGGGGGCGCCACAAACACGCAGGAGATACTGTCAATTTCCACAATTCACCCAATCAACAGAATCTAATCCAGTTATTGATCGGACTGAAAGAAACAAGTCTACTCGTGTTTACAACACTCAGTCTGTCCCTTTTTTTTTTCTCTCTTCTGATTTCTTTCACCACAACAGATGTGAGTTTAGATTTTATGGTACCAGAAGCCAAATGTGACACAAATAGTTTTATATTATTGTTTCTTTGTAATATATTTGATGTTGCTGTTGTGGAGAGATTATTTTTCAGGATGTATATTTCATTCACTCACAGCGGCTGATAGTGTAGCTGTTGGTGTCAACGATTCAGTCACCGGCTGAAAGTTAATATATATAATAGGAAATTCTAGTGCCTGTGCAATGATAGAAATACTTGAATGTCTGGTTTCATAGCGGAAAGGTTTAAATTCCTCCCCATTATGAGTATAGATAAGATGCGGAGGTCTACATATATGTGTGTGCTGACTCCATAAGGGTTTTTTATACAGTCTTATGTTTCCATAGTCCTGTGCCACTGCAACACATCCGAACGAAGGCTTGGGTCGGCGGAGAACATCATATAAATGTGTTCTACGAAGGAGAAAACGGTTCTTTTTTTCTTTTCTTTTTTTTCCAAATCAGCACATCGTTCCCGTGGATTATTTTTCATTACTTTGCATCATGGTAAAAGTGCAATAAAACGAGATAAGCAGAACCTTTGGCGTCCTTCGCGTCTCTCGGTTACGCATCTTTTTAATATATTTGGATTTTCCTCGAAAGGAGTCTGCCCTCGTGCCGGTCAGACCCACGGGAATCTTAACTGCAAAACATCAAGTTGTTGACGATTGCAGATTGCTAAATGCTGAATTTCCACGGCTCCCTGTCACAGTGGAGGCTCGGATATCGTTCGATGATGCTGATACTATATTCAATTATACCGATGTAAACGTAACATGTTTGTTTGTTTTTTTTAATCAAATTGAGCACATTGTAAAAGCGAAGAAGTACTATAACTTTATTCTGTGTAGCTCGTCTTTATCTTGGATGCTAAGCCTTCAATATAAATGTGTACTTCTTACAATATGTGAATAAGTGACACATGTCGCAGCAATTTAGGGGACATACTTTCATGGTTGAACTTGCTTTTAGCCTGTTTCCTCCTGCAATAGACCTGTTTGATTATTACCATCACTTTTATGACGGCAGAAACCTCGGATCGGTTTGGTGTGAGAACGGTAGACATTTGCAGAAAAAGGCTTCGTCCGCCTCCAGCTCTAGATCCGCCCCTGGGTTTTGCACGAGGAGAGTCGTAGCGAGCTAACTTCCAACCGCGATCATTCACAGAGCACGGATAGTCGCTAGTTATAGCATCAAAGTTTGGGGTCTTATTAGTGGTTTCTTGTTCATTTTAGCCCGGTAGATGTTTTCTTTGTCTGCGGTGTGAAGGGGCACAAACACAGCGTGGGTAATTACCTGGAGAAACCCCTTTAATGAAAATGGAGCATTTATAATTAGCCTTGGCTTATACCTCACTTTCACACCTTGCGGTTTCACAGCGTTTAACAATAGATTACATTCACGCGCACACACACACGCACACACGTAGATGGCGGCAGAGCAGCCGTGTAAGGCGCTGACCAGAGAGCAACTGAGGTTCGGTGTCCTGCACAAGGACGCTCCAGCATGCAGGCGTCTGAAGCCGCGGATCAAACCAACAGCTTTGCTACTGGAAGAACGCCGGCTCTGCCGGCTGAGCCAAAGCCGCCTCAGAACCAGTCAGCGTTAATCTCTTAGGACCGCAGAAACGATGTTCTGTTGATATTTGATACGCCACAGTTTTACATTTGATTTTTAGTTGAGCGAATACGATGGAGGTTCTTCTCCATGTCATCCGTTCAGTCTGTGAAAGAAGAACAGGACTGTAGAACTGAACTGAGGCTCTCGGTCGTCCGGGTCGCGGAGAATTCATGTCGAAACCTTCTTGTCGTGGGTCATAATGGCAACCATGACCGAGACCTGCCCAAAACCCTGGCAGTTGTATTCGCAAACTCCCCGCAGGTCATCAGAGGTGAAGAAGCATCCGGGCTGAGGGGTGAAACGTCTCTAAGTGGAGAAATTCAAGTCCAGTTGCCGCGACAAGAAGATTTCGACAAAGTGTCCCATTGGAAGAAGATGGTTCTGCGGAACCATCCGATCTCCATCCAGAGAGCGGACTTCTCTTCGTTTAAGAATAGGCTTAAAACCTATTTCTGAGAGAGCTCATGTTCAAGGCTCGGCCAGTTCCCAGTCATGCTGGCTCTGCCGGGGGATATCCCACGATGCACTTCTCTCATTCCTCCCACTCTTCATTCTCCCTCCTGCGCTCAAATCCCTCCGTCAACACATAACAGCAACCTCAAATCTTCTCTCAAGTCCTCGGGCGCTCTCATTTCGCAGCTTCCCGGGGAACGTGGCTTGATCTACTGTTTCTAATTCTTTTATGAATATTAAAGTTATTACCATGTAAATGTCAGCGCTCCTGTTATTATTACCAGGAGACCATTTGTCCCTGTCGCTCCCACTCTTATATTCTTTCCCAACCGGTCGAGGCAGAAGGCCGCCCACATTATCGCACGATAAGAGGCAGCGTTCACACCGACCGCTGGAATGTTGGGTTACTGTGAATCATCCATCCATCCATCCATCCATCGTCTGTCGCTTATCCTGCAGGCAAGGGATGCTGGAGCCTCTCCCAGCTGTCATCCGGTCACACATACAGACATTCACTCACTCACTCATTTAGGGTCATTCTTCTCTATTTTTTTTTTTTTTTCAATTAACCTGCTGCATGTTTTTGGACTGTGGGAGGAAACTGGAGAACCCGGCGGAAACCCACGCAGAAACTGGGGAGAACATGCAAACTCAACACAGAGTTGTCCTGGACACAGTCCACAACCGGTTCAATTCCGAACCAGGGTCCTTCGTGCGGTGAGGCTGAAGCACTAACCACTGCGCCACTTCAAGCATAAATCTCAGACTGACACAAAGGACGATTTTTATTTTTTCCCATAAAGCAGCACAAATGAAGTCTATGAAAGACGATGCATTTTTAAAAATAAACGCTTGCACGAGTCCATAAGGAGAGAGATTGCCGGCTGCAGCCGAGTCCAGGGTACCCACTGGATAAGTTGACTTACACAAGCGGACAAGTTGCTTCCAACCCTCGTCCAATACCCACTTCAATTTTAGGTTTGTTTTTTTGTCCTCCACAAGTGAGGAATTTAGCGGCTAAATGCTCCACCATGTTCACCGGAGGAGTCTGTGCAGGTGGCGATCGACAGGCGGCGAGCAGCTGCCTGCAGCGATGCGTTCAGCTAACAAGGCTAATGAGAGCAGTAACAATGAACCAAAACAATCAAACTGCAATCTGGAGAAGTCACATCATAAACTGATAAAATGAAAATATCCACCGAAGGAGCGCTAATATCTTTTAATGAGTCGTTTGAGGTATAGTATTAGCTATGGTGTGAAAAAAAAATGGACTGTTTTGTGATTATGCTCAGTGATTGAATTGTTTTTGGCTTTGACGGCACTGAATTTGCACGGATGCGTGAAAGACTGAATATATTCAGTGTGAACTTTCATTTGTTTATGAATTCAAGTTATTTTTGCGTGTTTTTTTTTTTTTTTTTTACACGGCACATTAGCGTTTCATTTCAGTGACGAAGCATGAATACCTTCGGCTGTGAAACTGCTTGTTACGACGGCCGCGGCGAGATTCAAATCAAATCAAACACACGGAGGACGGAGCGCTGCGCTTTTCTTTGGTTCACCTGCTTTGCACGTGCCGGATCTGCAGGTGAAGGCGGGGGGCCCCGTTTCTCGGCGGGGAGAACGGGGCCCCCGGATCTCAGCTTGGTTTCAAAAGCGTGTTTACAGTTCCTGGTACACTGTTGTGTTTTGATAACCTTTCCTCACAGAACAGCCCCCGGAAAAGCTACTCGGTTGGTTTACATAAATGCATGCACGCACACACACACTCACACACACACACACACACACACAGAGGCAGACATGAATGGAGGAAGCTGGGTCCGAGACAATCATCAGAAGGACATAGAGTGACCAGAGAACAACTAAGAGCTCTAATCGTCGGGTCCACCGCAGACAGGATGGCAGAGGAAGCCTCGTCATGGGAGCGAGCCACGGAGGTGCTTATCTGATCTCGCCGCGACAAACCTGATTCCGTGACCTTCTCTCCTCCGACTGGTCCCATTTACCCCTCGGTTTTCAAGCTGTTTTTCCCCTCGTCTGGAGTTAAACAACCGCGATTATCCCGGGCAGATAAAGAGAGGGAGCTCGAATCCTTCGGTTTGTTTCAAGTCGTTCCTTCGGCTGAACGTTTGCACGTCACTTCTTAAAGTTCGGCAAAGACGAGCAAATGATTCGAGGGATGTTCAGCTTTGACGCCTCCTGGTCAGAAACACAGAACTCTGGCTCGAAAGACCGTGTATTTATTTCTGGAGCCCTTTTCTTCGGAAAGTACAGTTTCACCACGACTTCCACTGCAAGACAGTAAAATAAAAAAAAAAAATACAGAAAAAGACTCATGCAGAGGAAAGGCTCACAAGGTTGTGAGATAAAGGGATGTTGTAAGACGGGAGTTTAAACCGATCTGAGTCGGCTGACCTGATGCCCTTCAGATCCCGGGCAGGAACACACACACACGCACACACACACAGACAAACCTGCGTTCCAGGGATGCCGAGCCGGGGTGTGTGTGTGTGTGTGTTTGTGTGTGTGAGCTTAGAGATACAGAAAGAGACAGCGCCGTGAAAGCGCAATCAAGAAAATCATCTCAAACCTTGACCCCGTCAGCCCGGATCAGACTGGGGTTTATGAGCAAATACAAAGCATATGCAGAAAAGAAAACATGAAATATCATCCACATTCTGCAATGTTTTACCCAATTCTCGATTACTATCCGTCACCCGCTGCTGACATTTGTGCTTTTGAGCACTTCAACATCCTGTATAATACGTTCACTCATTAAAAAGAAACATTTTAACAGTGGACGCTGCAGTAGATCACGCCACGCCCACCGGGAACCTGCAAAACCAGAGTGGCCCAGAGACTCGAAGTTGAGACCACCCGTAAAATAAAAGCGAGGACGTCTCGGTGACTCCTTGCCGATGATTCAGTTTTCCTTCACGGTTTCAAAAAGCACTAAAAAAAAATAAAAAATCGGCGACAATAGTGTTGTACTGAGACACAGACGGAGATAACAATACCAATCACCCATCGGAATAGTTATCGATTTGGTAACCGCGCTGTTTTCGTTCTCAGTTCGGGAATCACAAAAAGGCCTCGCTTCTTCCGAGATCATCTCAAGGCTGTTTTTGAGGAAACCTTCCTCCTCAGGCTGACGTGTCGAAGCAGCGGTTTCGCGCCCCCCCCCCTTTTTTTAAATGTTCACATTTAAATGAATCGGGGCATTTAGTCATCAGCAGAGTCTGCTGCGGCACCAGCCGGGCCACACACAGCGGCCCCGCAGACCTCGGGGTGTTTTCCCTGCCTCTGTCGCCTCACGGGAGACTTGCAATTGCCCTGTTAAGAGCCCTTCAAAATACACATCCCCCTGTTTTATAGCCACGGAAACAATTTATGGCCATTACAGGGCATTATAGATAGCATCTACAAAACTTCCCGTTGTTGACTAAACGTCTGCCAGAGTGGACACACACACGCCCCCGAAGAGTTAACCGAGAGAAAAAGAAAACAAAGATGCAAAGGCTTTTTGTTTGTTGGTTTGGGGGTTAGCTGTTTTAAGTACGGTTGCAGAGATTAGACTATAAAAAGAAGCAAAAATAAAACATAAAGGCCTGCAGGCCTGCAGGAGCGGCGGACCACCCAGGCTCCCCAGCCGGAGGTGGCGCGGAGGACGCACACCCTCGACAGGTTCAGACCAACCGCGCCGCCGCTGGGTGAACGTCTGGGGCCGCCTGCTTCTCGAGCATCGCAACGGGGCCGTTATTTTTCCCGAAAGGAAAAGAGAAGGTCCCCGGTTCGACTCCGACAGGCGGGGGGGAACCTTTCTGTGTGGGGTCTCCACGTTCTCCCTGTGTCTGCAGGGGTTTCCTTCGGTTCTCCCGCCCCCACAGCCCAAAAAACACGCAGGAGGTTAATCGGAGACCTCAAATTGTCCAGATGTGTGTCTCTATATGTGGCCTTGTGAGCGCGAGAGAGAGAGAGCGCCTGTATGGCTCTATATGCGGCCCCTGTTATCGATATGGTGTCGGATCCAGGGCGGACACCCCGCCCCCTGCCCAGTGACAGCTGGGACAGGCTCCGGCCCCTCAGCGACCCTGAGTGCAGCGGGAGCAGCACAGATAATGAATGATTGTTAGCGTTGTCCTGATTACAATCCGTAAGATCTGCTATAGTTCAGACACAAGAGGCTAAAGTAACATTGATTTTTCAATATCTTTATCCTCCAAGATGTATCTATTTTGAATAAAAAGTCCGCTGAGCATCAAACAGATGTAAAAAAAAATAAAAACTTTTTTTTTTTTTAAAAAAAACAGTTTGAATGTAAAATCCATGAATGAAAATGTACTCAATGCTAAAGCTTTAAAATGTACTGGTGGACGTTCAAATTTTAAATATAGCCGTGGAAAACCCAGAGCTGGGATCGGTCTCGAGAACCCGAATGCATGAGAGAACGGGAGAATATCCCAGTGAGGAAAAGGTCACCGTGCATAGAAATAAGAAAATGAAATAAATCTGAAATTCAGTCAAGGTAACAACTAAACAAGTTCGAAAGACAAAACGCAAAGAGGACCAAGGACACGTTTCAGGAAAATTTCAAAAAATTCAACAGACCTGACCCTGGCATGAGGCGGCGTGACGGGAACAAGAACCTGGACAGAGGAAAACTTGCACACCTGAATGGGAATAGTTAGACGCAATCAAGGCCAAGGTGTGGACAATCACGGCTTCCCGGTCCTGAATGAATGAAGGAAATACCCAATAAAGTGAATTTATAGTTTTTGATCTTTAACCGAAGATCAATATCGTATCGTCACGGTCCTACCACAGACCGGACAGACGTCGAAAGGCTCCGGGATTTTTTTATGGAGCACAAATGTCTCCCTTGTTGTTGGCGTGACAATGAGAGGACCGATCGCAAAGATCTCTCCGTCCGAGGAAAAAGATCTGAAAGCGGGGTTTGTCGTTGTCTGGACGGCTCGACCGACGCCGGCCGGACCGAGATAACGGGCCAGCGAAGGGACGAAAACACACATCTGAGGGAAAAATGTATCCTGCTCCGCCTTCCGGACCCACGAACACCACATCCTATCTCTGGCTGCCGTCGTCCACTATGCTTTGGTAGAAACCGTAAACAACATTTGGATGTGCTTGAGATCAAACCGTGACTCGCAGATAAAGTGATTTCCGCCGCAGATATTCTCCGGAATGTAGAACATTTTCATTTATTTGTTTTCATTATCAATCTTGTTATTTGTGAAAATGCTGTACGAACGCAACCCAAATCTCGCCCCGTTTTGTGCGCTGTGAAAAATATCTTCGGCAATAAAGTTGGAAAATGCATCCTTGATTTACTCAAAGCGACGGTCGCCCTCATCGGGGCTTGAAATCCTTGAAAAGGCGACTGTTTAATTCGACTGAGCACAAAGAAACGGTGAGAACGTGAAAATGACACCGAGCGTCCAATGAGAACACTGGGGACTTATTACTGGGTCCGTGGGGTTGGGTGCTGGAAAAGTGGGCACCGCTGGAAATAGAGACAAACGAGAATCGGGTATAAAGAGATGCGGCTCGGAGTGAGAGGTGTTCGCATGGAGGGAGTCGCAGAGGCACAGGATCGGGAGCGGCTTTCCAAAGGAGAGGAGAGGTGGACTCGGGACCCGCAGCCATTCCTGGAGAGCATCAGGGCTGAGGAGGGGAGCGGGGGGCTGCAGGCAGGCAGCCGTCACCAGCAGCTCAGAGGGAGTCAGCCGGCCGAGCAGAGCAGCAGGCTGGAGTCTCAGGAGCCGCACGCGGGTCAAAGAGCAGAGATGTTCGATAACTCTCACTACCCCTTCAACTGCTTCAACTACGATGGCGACGGGTACCCCTCCTGCAGCACCGACGACGACAAGAAGATGTGCAGACCCGCGTACAGGTAAACTCCTCTTCTGTTTCTTCGCACTTTCCGCCCGGGTCTTCGGCGCCGCCACGCGCGCTCCCGAGATGAAGCTTTCGTCTATCCGGACATTTAAATTTGATTAATGCAACATATTCCGCTCATGAGCCGAGAACAGCCACGTTCAAATTCGTTTTTATACACGATAGAGCTGTTTTAAAACTGGCATCCAGGGGAACGATGTCGATTATTTCCTCCTAAGGTCTCTGCTTTAAAATGAATAATTTTAACATAATTCTGGACTGGTTTTTGATGAATTCTGTGATTTTGAGCCGACTCCGCACACACACTTCTGGAACGCTCCCAGCGTAGCTGTTGTGTTTATTTCATTTTGCCGGTCGGAAAACAAAGTATTATGTGAGCTTTCAGAAAATTGGAGCCCAATTTAATGCAAGAGTTTGATGATTCAAGGGTGTGTGTTTCTATGTGTGTGTGTGTGTGTATGTGTGTGTGTCAGCTATATTGCTCTGATCGCCATGGCCATCCAGCAGAGCCCCGAGCAGAGGGTAACTCTGTCAGGCATCTACGAGTTCATCATGAAGAGATTCCCGTACTATCGGTCAAACCAGAGAGCCTGGCAGAACTCCATCCGACACAACCTCTCCCTTAACAGCTGCTTCATCAAGGTGCACGCACGCACGCACGCACGCACGCACGCACGCACGCACGCACGCACGCACGCACGCACACACACAACATCACAATGACAAAAGCAGACCTCCGCAATAGTACATGCATATTTTTCCCATGTTTGTGAAAGAGGTTTTACCCCGATATGTGTGTATATTTATTCATATTTTATGTATATATTTGTAAAATAACAATACCATTTTCTACATTTAATTTATTTATTTTTGCATATTTTCTGGTAATTCTGTTGCTGCATCCTTTTTTCTCATTTAGGATCATTTTTCCCTGGTTCTGAGATCTTTTTTTGTCTTTTTTTTAATTTCATTTTTTATCCTTCTTTCAGGTTTTTGCTGTTTTTCAGGCACCATTTACAAATTGCCGGGCCGTCTCCAACCCCAATTTGACCTTTTAATTTATTACAATTTAAAAAAGGAAATGCCAGCCGTTGACCGTCAGGTTATGCATTTCTCACTCGTGCCTTCTGGTAACGTTTTCTAGGAAAAACAGCAAAGTCATATCGATGTCTTAACCCTTCCATCCTCATTGGCTGATGCCTGTAGGCATTCATCTAAAGCCATTTCTAATGATGATAATGATGATAATGGTAATAATGGTAATAATGATAATAATGATAATAATGATAATAATGATAACAATGATAATAATGATAATAATACTATTAATAATAATAATAATGATAACAATGATAATAATGGTAATAATACTATTAATAATAATAATAATGATGATATTATTGAAATGATAATAATGGTTAAAATGATGCTGATGAAAATAATAATATTAATAGTAAAAATAATAACAATAATAATAACAATAATAATAATAATAATAATGATAATAATAATAATAATAATAATAATAATAATAATAATAATAATCCTGGTGAAGATGATGATGATAATAATGATAATATGATAATACATTTTATTTAAGGCCCCTCAGTCACGACTCAAGGACACCGTGCAGACATAAACTTATCAACAAAATAGGGATTTAAAAGAAAAAATGAAAATAAAAACGATAGAAAGTGACAGTGATTAAAAAACAAACAAACAAATATATATATATACATCCATACACACACATGTAAATATACACATACATACAAACACATTTATATGTATGTGTGTATATATAATATTATATATAATATGTATGTGACAGTTACTGTGATCATGGGTATCAAACCATTTGAAGCCGTCCTTCCCGACTCTCACAGCCCCTCTGTCTCCATCACTCCCTTGCTTTTTATTTCTCTGTCCCTCGATCTCCGTCTCTCTCTTTCTACCCCAACCGGTCGAGGCAGAAGGCCGTCCGCTGGGATCTGTCCGTGTTTCTCCCTGCGGTGGGGGAATGTCGGGTTTTCCGGCGTCATATGATTAAAATCTGACTTGCGAGAGATACCCGAGTATACGATTCCTGACGACGGCCATATTTATTTTTGAATTTTTGAATTTTGGCTGTGTTTCTAAGAGCTGCTGTGTCACAGGTTCCCAGGACAGAGGGCAACGAGAAGGGCAAAGGAAACTACTGGACGTTCGCTACCGGCTGTGAATCCATGCTTGACCTGTTTGAAAACGGCAACTTCCGCCGCCGCAGGCGCAGGAGGAACATTAAAATCGGCCTCCGGGATTCGGCAGAAACTCCTTTCCATCACGCGGAGAGCCACGGCGCTCAGCACACGCCCGCCGCCGCCGCCGCCGCCGCCCATCACCCCGAAGCCGACTCCACCCACTGCCCTTCGAACCCTGAGCGGGCGAGGCCCGGCCCCCGGCCCGCACACCTCCTCTCCAACCCCGTCCAGGGGAAACCGGAATCGGAAATCAAGTTCAGCATTGACTACATTCTATCCACCCCGGATCCCCCTCTGCACGGGTTCAGATGCCCCCACGGCCCCGTGCACATAGGGCCCCCCGGGCCCCCCATACATGTTCTGGAACCCCAACACCTCAACCTGCACTTCTGGACTCTGTGAGAAGGAAGTGGTTCAAAACTGCGGACACCAGCAGACAGATATTCCACATGAGGGACGTTCCCGGAGATGGACAGGTACGGTACTCTACGAAGGATTCGATTGGCTGGGGGAGGCTTGTGTTTGGAAAGCAAAAACAAAACATGTGGAAACATTCATATCGTGGTGATCCCGTGTGTGCAGTGTCTGTGCATCATAGACCAGGTTAGTCGTGTTCACTTGTGTGTGTGTGTGTGTGTGTGTGTGTGTGTGTGTGTGTGCGCGTGTGTGTGTGAGACGATAGAAACAGGAGTTGCGATGCGTAGAAGTCCACACACACATCCGAGTCTTTTCTGAAAACAAACAAACTTATGATATAATAATAATACTCCCA
>CAAKHD010006127.1:17524-37239 GCA_901007705.1 Fistularia tabacaria
CCCCCGGGTGTTTCCTCCTCTGCGCGCAAAGGCCCTTTTTACCCCCAACAACCCCTTTTTTAAATGAGATAAAAAACCCCACACACCCCAACAAACAAAAAATTACCCCCCCCCCCCCCCCCCCCCCCAGCCATCAATAATTCATGGTATTACCGCGGGAGCACGATATTGCCGCAAACATTACGGAGCGAGTTTATTGCCGTGAGTGCACATAATGGACTCAAAGTGGAAAAGAACGGTCTCGGGCCGCGAAAGTGCGAAGAAGTGCGTTCCGGCGGGCCCCGTGACTGGGGCGGTCTCGTTGAAATTAAACTCGCTAAAATCCATATCACTCAATAGTTACGGCCGCATTGATTTGTCAGTGGCAAAAACAGCGGATTTGGGACATTCCCGGCTTCGCGTCGATCCGGCAAGTGAGAAAAATACACCCTGAAGTATCTGGTATCACTGTGAACAATGTAAATAAAACTTAAAAAAAAAAAAAAATTAAAAAATGAAATAAAATAAAATTAATTTACTCTAAAGAGCCACGCCGCTCTTATGTGAACATTCCTGACTGTCGCTGTTCTGCAGCGGAGCGTCTCATCGCTTGGACAGGGTTTTTTTTTGCTTGGGAGTCAAGGGGTGCAAGCTCCCTGTGGGTGGGTGTCTTTCTATATGGTGTGTACACACACACGCACACACACACACGCACACGCACACGCACACGCACACACGCACACGCACACGCACACGCACACGCACACGCACACGCACACGCACACGCACACGCACACGCACACGCACACGCACACGCACACAGCTCCTGTCATGCTGGGAAGGTTTCAGCCTGCTGGCTCAGGGAGGTCAGCTCTGGAATTCCTGAGGCCAAAGGAGATTAGTAATTGAGTAATGGACATGGTGACATGGACAATGAGGAGACAGAGAGAGAGAGAGAGAGAGAGAGACGAGGAGAGGGAGAGGGAGCGAGAACGACAGTACGAAACTCAATATGAGTTCATTATCTTTCTGCCCTCCTCATGACTGACCTTGGCTTCGGTGTCCCAAAACAAACTTTTCTGGGAATTAAAGCAGTTCTTGGGACGGAGCCAGAGACAATTGAATTAGAATATTGTTTTTCAGATCGCCTCAAGACAAGGGGGGAGTTCAAGGTGCGGCGTTTAAAAGGTGAGGATTATTGTACATAGTGTTCTGCCTCTTAATGCACGCAGTTTATTCATATGCATAAAAAGTTTCTGTAATATCTGCGGGGGTGCTGAACTCATCTTTTATTCACTGATTCCATTAAGAGATTGCTCTTACTAGAGCCTGGGTGATGTATGAACTTAGCATTCTTTCAAAGATATAAGGACAGAGAGAGAGAGTGAGAGAGAGAGAGAAAAAAATATATATATAGTGAGATAACAGGAGTTTTCAAAGCCTTTCTGAAAGAGGGTGAGGCATCCATCATGTAAGGTGACACCGCCAAAAAAGCTGCGTCAGCTCCCCTCGAATCCCTGCAGCTCTGTGCCCTTGCATTTTAGCAAATGCACACACACACACACACACACACACACACACACACACACACACACACACACACAGACATACACACATACACACACACACATAAATATATATATATAACTTAATATATCTTTATATACATACAGTGTGTATATATATACATATATGTGTGTTTGTGTGTGTATATATATATGAAATTGATGTGTTTCCATTTATCTAATGGTTTTAGTGTGCATACATGTACACACATACATATATATTTCTCTATATATTGTACATATATATATATATGTATAGATCGATAGATATATAGATATGTATCATTTTTTTCAATTAAATTGTGTGTTTCCAGTGCTGTACAAATCATTTTGAAGTTATTATCTTGACAAAAAAAAAGCTTCAAAGTAAGGTTTTCCTCTTATTCAGACTCACAGATCAGAAAAGGGGTCCTGAACGTCCAGTTTCTTATTATTAATAAACAATCTGACGCCGGTTACAAACTACACCGAGGCCCAAATTGATTGATGATATCTGATAAGACCACACTGCTTCATCTACTTATTTATTTACCTATTGATTTATTTCAAAGTGATGCAAGTGATTCAACATGGAAAGCTCTCTCGGTTTAATAGTGTGCAAATTTAGTCAAACATGATGCTGTCAGACGGGGGAAACAACAAAATATTACTATGGAATTGTTTTCCCATTTGTTTACATAACAATGGACTGCATATGTTTAATGTTAATGAGTTTAGGATTTTAAAGATTCAAGCAAGGCAGTGTTCTCTATAAAAAACAAATTCTATGAGCTCTGCTTTCAACAACTAAAACACTCGACAACGTTCCCTTTGAAGGTCTGATTAAAGATTTTGATTAGTGCTCCCTGGGCTGTTGTGAAGTACATGCCTCCTTTGCAGCATAAATATATTTTACACAAGCAGAAGAATACAAGTGTAAGGTTGAGTACTGCTGCAATATTTAGATCAACGATGGTGAATTCACTGAGCAGAGGCCTTGTTGATATCTGTAACGTTACATCATGCATATCTAGTTTCATAAGAAACTTCAAACTAATACCATATACCTTTTAGGAATACGTACTAAATAAGTGCTGTCAAGTATTATATAACTATTAATAGATTTATGTATTTCTTTTTTCAGTGCTCATGATACCTCAAACCCCCCTCAGTCAATGTCATGATGATTTGAGACTCCTCCACTCCCCCCAGAGATCCCTAAAATGGCAAAAAAGGTTGATCTATATATAATCTTTATATATATATATGTATTTGTTATTTATTAACTTATTTGTTTATGTATAAGTGTATTTGTTTATTTATCTATATGTAATATAGTTTGCTTCTTATATCACCCATAACTCCCTTAGTGGAGGAGGTTGCGTTCCGGACGAACATATACCAATGCCTGGCATAGCTGCATTTGGTTTCTGTGTGTGACCGTTTTGATTCATAGACTACATGAAAAAATTGTAGGAATGTAGCACAAAAAATGACTCAATGAGAAATGAAATTGAATTTGGCCAAACCTGAGAGGTATAGCTTAGCAGAGCTGAATGATGTGATCTGAAAATGACAGTGATTATTCAGCTCAACAGTGACATACAGGTGCCATACAACATATTGCCCTTATTATACAATTAGAATTTGTGTAATAATAACACTAAAATATAAAAATCACAGACAGTTCATTCTCCATTACTATTGTTTATTATGCATTATAACATTATAAAAAACTATTTGTTCTGTGTTAATATAAACTTCACAGCAAAAATACTTCCCAACAGTTCCTTCTGATGAAATGTAGATTTTTTTTGTTTGTCAATAACCAATATCCTTTGATTACATCAAGACAGGTACATAATAAATAAAGTAAGAATTGAGGACCATGTTGATAAGTGTATTACATGTATGTTCAAAGACAGGTCAGCTCACCACAACCAACACAACAACCACTGGTTTTAATTATGGTAGCCTTCATATAATTTGCAATTTGTTTATTCCAAACCTCCCCAGCTACAAAGATTGGGACCAGTCTCACTTCTTTATTTTGTATCAGCAAATACATATATAGTACATTACAACATACAGTGATTGTGCCCATCATTATCACAAAATACTTCAACTCAAACCAGCTTAATCAATCCAAGCTATTGTCAACTTAAGTTCTTAAACCATATCTATCAGACTTTTTTGTTGTTTTTAATATGAAAATAGTATATGATTTTACATATCTATGAAGAAAAGTTTAAATTAAGTATTTGACGCTGAATAGATCACTGATATTGAGGAGAAAAAAACTGTACATAACCATTGCATTTTAAATTGTTTCATTTGCAAATGTGGATTTTAAATACACATAACAATTGTACCAAGGATGTATGAAACATGTTACAATTCTGGATGCTCTGGAAGCTAGTGTAAATAAAAACGGCCCACAATAAGGCTACCTTGTACAAATGTATGAATATGATGTGACATCACCACATCATTCCCACTTTATAGTGATGCTTGTCAAGTATCTTGAGAGAGTTAACTTTGACAGGCGCCCCAGAAGTAGGCGCGGACCCTCTACATATCAGCTGTTGGAAGGGGCGACTGCAGGCAACACTGAGTGGCCACCGTCCTCTTCAGGTTGCTTCTGAATTGGAAGATGCTGAGCTGAGAGCAGAGCAAAGACTGTTCATCCAAAAGCCTCTGCAACTGCTATTTAAAATATGACAAAAATAAAAGTTTAATGACAAACTCCCATAATTTTTTTAACATAATTCTCTTATTGTTAATCTGGTCTCAAATTGCAGTGCAAGAAAATAATTCCCCAGAGTATCCCAAAACCATTCCATTTTTTCCTAGCTAAAAAAAATACAGCTTTGTTTTTTTGTTGTTGTTTTTCAAATAAAATGTTAGACCTCAGCTTGGTTTTCCATATTCTAACAAGATTAAGTCCATCCTCTTTTGCCTTGAGCATATTTTCATACCTTTGATGCAATGTTCTATTCCTCTATCTTTCAACACTGACCTTCCCCAACCATAAAGGATTTTCATGGAGATTTTATTTTTATATTAACAGAATCCAGACACACACCACTCCTCTATTCTCTACTTACTGAATCAATTTGTAATATATGACTATCTTTATAGTTCTCAAGTCCTCATGACCTATTTAAACATATTTGCTTGGATCAAGCAGTTCCCTCCCATTCCATTACACTGCAGGGTGCAAGGAATATGATCGTTCTCACATCTAAGGATAATGTACATTTGCATGTTCCCGGTCAGTGGGAGGAGAACCCAGAGAGAACAAGCGCAGGCCTGGGTAGAAGATGCTTCATCCACAGAGAAAGTCCAAAGATTACTACCTGAAACCCTCTGTGTGAGCCAAAGTGCCACCCTCTCCTCTTTAGTTTTTTTTAAAAAAACTCAGGTTTCAGGCTTCCATATCATTACCTACTTCCTGTCAATACTATCTCATACCTGCTGTGAACACTCACTTTTGAAATGCACAGAGGTGGACTGGAACTGCTCGTGGTGACGCCAATCCTGTAGCAGAAATGTCCACAGTGAGGAGGCACTGTCTGCATAAAACGAATAGTTTAATCAAAACAAAGACACTGGCGAACTTTGGAGTGCTATACGTTTAAACCTTTCAGGTGCCTGTTTTGGGGAATGTTGGACTCCATATGTGCTTACAAAGTGTCATTATTATTTCTGAAAAGCCAAAAGAAGTGCATGGCAGAAACACCTGCAAGCACCTGCACCTCTTCTTTCAGGTGCTCCCTACAGGGGTTGGCATAGCGAATATACTTCCTCCATCTAACCCTATTCTCTGTGTCCTCCTCTCTCATACCAACTTACTTCATGCCTTCTTTCACCCCATCCATAAATCTTCTCTTCGATGTCCCTCTAGTTTCCTGCCTGGGATTTTTAACCTCAGCATCCTTTGAGCAATATATTCACAATCCCTCCTCTGTATATGGCCAAACCAACTCAGTATTGCCTGTCTGACCTAATCTCCAAAATATCTAGCATGTGCTGTTCCTCTGATGGATGCATTCCTGATCCCATCCATCGTCTTAGATCCTCGATGCCTTCATCTCTGCTACCTCCGGCCCTCTTTCTTCCCCGTATGTATAATCACAACCAACGCATCCTGTGCTGCGTTTTGATAGGAATCAGGCATAAAGAGGGGGCCTACAATGTGTTGGCTGATGCCCTATCCAGGTTGTGCTGAATATATACAGCGACGGGAAGAGTCAGGGTGTCAATGGGTTGTGGAATAGAAATCCTTGTGGTTAATATCTTAAGGGCAGGGGTGTTATGGCCAGCGCCTGCCCCCACTTTCTTTGTGTTTCAAATTGTCATGCAGGTGTTCTGTGTTGTCAATCGGAACACCTGAAGTCAATCAACTCCGGACAGTCTCCGTGTGCTAAATTCTTTAAAGCCGGACACAACCATTCAAGGTGGTGGCTCATGTGCGATGTGACAAGGGAAAATGCTATGTCGGGCCCTAAGGCTAGGTTTAGCCCTCGCATCCCATTTCAGGTAGTGCAAATTCGGTTTCCTTTTGTTGTGCCTGTAGACATGTCGGTAGTGGACAGATACCCTTATGAAGCCCTGTCTTTTCCTCCGTGCCACTGTCACTAAACCATACAACATTGGTTCCTTTCGTTCTTGCTGATACTCTTATCACACATGACCCGTGACACTTTTCTCCACCCTAAATGACCATGTTTCCCTCACATCGTTTCCACAAGCTCCATTGCTGTGGACTGTCGACATTAGAACTGTTGTAGCAGTAAAGATAGTAATTAAAATTCTCCACACCCTGTTGCCTGACCATTCCACTGGGGTTTCTATCTCACAAAACTTGTCTTCCTGCAACTAACCTTCATTCCTTTCCTGGGCATACGTCAACCCACTCCTGTGCTCACTACAGATCACAATGTCATCTGCAAACAAGAGGATCTCTGTCTAACCTCATCAGTCCATCGCTACTGCAAGCAAAAAGGCACTCAGAGTTGATCCCTGGTGTAGTAGCAACTTAAACTCCTTTGCCACATCTAACCACTGTCTCACCTCTCATACATGACCAACATCTGTATAACCTACTTTTCTGCTTCCTTTTAATCAATCTGTCCCCTTGAATTTCACAGTTTCTTGAAATTAGCAGCCATAGTGACAATAAAAACAAGGTGATGCCGCCAATTTTCACAATGGTTATTTCTGCAACTGCTCCATATCCATCAAGTTGCGCTTTTTATAACTTTACACAAACTAGGGCACTGCCTTTATGCCTGCCATACTTTTTGAAGCAGTTAATCACGTTTGCCTGCTTAATTTTAATTTGTTAATGTAAAAATTGTGTGTTTGTGTGAGTGTACCCTCTTCAAACTGTCACCGTAGTCCGAGGCCAGTTCGTTCAACTGCATCTCAAGCTCCCCTGCCTCATCTTTGACTGCTTGCCTCAGATCTGCAATGTCCTCTACCATCTGTCTACATGACCACACTCACAAACACAGTCACATACACACACACAGTGACAAGTTAGTGTTTTCTGATTTCATTCAATTTTTGGCTCTGTATGTCTGTAGCTGAGAATCATTGTCATGTGAGAGCAAATGTTGTCAAATGATCACAGTTTAAAAAAAAGACGAACAATGGCTTCAGTTACAGTTTGATAACTCAAGAACAAGCATTTGAATCACTTGATTCGGCTGAAAAAAATAGAAAAGAAGTAACAAAAAGATCTGTAATATGGTGAGAAGTTGCTCAAAATTATTCATTTAAATTAAGTGAAATGAAAGTTTCATTATATATATGGTATTGTACCTATCCTGGTCTGACAGAGCAGTGTAGACAGCAGCCCGATATTCAGAGAGCTGCTCCTCCATGCTGTGCTGCATAGAGTGGAAGTGCTGCATACACACAATCATCTCCTCCATCTTGTCCAGAGAGTCCTGGTGAGGAAATCAAAATAAAAGGAATGTCACACAATTCATCTGAGCAGGAGATGTTTTTTTTATATGTAAATACACATGTATATATGTTACAAATACTTTTTACATACCTTTAACTTATTTTCTACTTATTTATTTTGATCTTAAACATTCTTACCTATTTTTTTAATTTTGATCTTTACTGTTCTTATTTATTTATCTTTTTTCCGCTACTTTATTCTTTATTTTTTACATAGTTTTCTAATCTGATAATTCTCCATTTATTCTGTGAGCAGGAGCTGCTTTCAACAAAAAGCAATTTCCCCCTTGGGGGTCAACAAAGTAGTCTGATTCTGATTTACTTTACTTTGCAAATACTTCCAAAAATGATTTTGAGCAGATCACGTCTTTTTCTTTGCTACATTTCAAATACATACATTCAACATACTTTTAAATTGGATAGAAATGGTTAGCATAGCTATGAATAATGGGAGATTATGCAAATGACACATTCATATGCAAAAACGGTCCTGCCTGTAAAAGGCTCCTTCAGCAAAACTATGGTAACAAACACAACAAATATACTATTTGTTGGAAGAACAATCACGGTGACTCATTTGAAGATGAGCGCATCACATGCCACTGATCAAAGTTGTTTTTTTTCCTCTTGTGTAAGATTTCACTGAGGTTGAGTTATGTAAACACTTCTAGAGTGTTCTTGGGGTGAACCATTGATAGCAGGGGTGTAGTACTCACCGAGATATTTAGCTTGTCCTTTTCGGTGTTGCTTTTCTGAGCATTGCTATGATACAGGTGGTCACAGGAATTGCAGTACTCCATGGAAGAGACTTGGTTGCCCTTGCACTTCTTCTCTGTGTTTTGGCTGTTCCTTATGTCCACCTCCTCGTCTCCATCAGGCCACTGCTTTGAATCCACAACAGCGAAGGTAGTTGTATCATTTCTGGCAAACCTGGCTAATAAATCATGTGACTGCCGACCTAATGAATCATGTGACTGAGCAAGCGGTGGACAAGATAGAGATGCAGGGGACACTCCAGCAGGCCTTTGAGCTTTTTCTGAAACAGTTGATGAGGAAGTCTCTTCATTTGGGAATGAATAAAGAGCTTCATGCCCCGACTTCCTCGTGCACGTAGTTTGTTGGATTTGCATGTCTGTCCATGACTGCACGGTGCGGAGGGGCATGGATATATCCAGAGGGAGGTCAACGGGGAGAGCGGCCCATATTGAGTCAGTCATGAAGGGGACGTCCTTTCTGTGGATAATATGGGATGATGGAGATGAGGACATCTGGACAGATACAGAGCAGCTTGGGGGCTTGAAGCTAGAGTCTGTGGACATGATTGAAAATGGAGGTTGAGCAGAAGCAGGGCCATCATCACCAGCTGATGATATTGTTCTTTCTGGTGAAGATTTTGAGTCAAGAGAAGCTGGTTTTCTAGTCAGGAGAGATTTACAAGAACATCCTTCTGAGTTCTCATAGCTTCCTGTCTCCCCAAAAATAGGACTTGACAGAACTATGGGTTCTGCCCAGTAGACTTGTTCTTCAGCATCTAGCTGATGAAGAAATGCATCCAAATCTCCAAAATCACTTTGTGAGCCATCCAACGAGGTTTCAAAAGCTAAATCTAAACTGTCAATGGGGATGAGATTGGACTCTTCTGCCATAGTCCTGCTGTTTATAACCTGTGCTTCTGGCAATTCATGTAAAGAATTCTTGGATGTTTCACCATCCGTGTCAACTATTTCGACATTTTTAACTTCAGCCCAAAGCTCACTGTGCGGAGTGCAGGAGGGAACCAGATCACCTGTTTCTTTTTCATGATATACTCCTCCAGAGACTAATCCAGAACCTCTCGAGAGACCCGCAGAACTCTCTGTATCTGAGATGTAAACAGCACACTTATAAATCTGCGCAGTGTCTTTGTGTGTTTTATTCGCTTCCGCTCTCATTTTGTTCACCTGATTTGTATCCAATGACATTTCATCCATTTCTACGTGCATAACATCTAGGACAAGTGAGGCTACAGGGGGACTCGCGTTGTCACCGCAAGTGCAAGGTCCTTCCTGTTTGGGGACAGATTGATTTATGGAGTCTAACATTCCTTCATCAGTTTGGTCTGCTGGTGACTGCTCCACGAAATGACAAACTGGAATGTGTCGACAATGAGAACACCCCGGTGTCTTGGGTTGACCCTCATGAGAGTCAGAAGGATTCAGAAATAAGGTGGCAAGAAACAGAGGGTTTTCTTCACCCTTTTGTTTGTTGAGGGACGGATCACAGAGGTCTATTCTATCTGCATCTGCAAAAAGCCCCCCATTGTCACTGACCTCACAATGACAAGAGTGGGATTCATCTTGTGAAAGGTGAAAATCAGGACAATGGTGCAGGACAGGTGGAGATGATGTGCTTTGTCTCATGGAGTTTTCATGCAAAGCCAGCTCAATCTGTTTTGTTTCATTTGAAAACTCTGACGGGATATCAGACTGCAGAGAATGAAAAACAAATGAGTCAGGAGACTGATGGCCAACATTAATAGAGGAACACTGCGATGCTTTGGGCTGAGGGATGCCGAGATTTGCAGGGCATGCAATGCATTCAGAGGACTGAGGGGGCGTACAGGGGCAGGGAGACGGGGAAAGGTCCTCTGTGGCTCTGAGCACAGAGGGAGATTGCATAAGGGGCAATGTAAGGGAGGGATCTGTGGAAGGAGGAACTAAATATTGGGAGTGCAGACCATTTGGCAGATTGATCCAAGAGGACAACATCTCAGTTATTGGTCTTGGACCCCCAGAGTCTGATTTCAGGTGACAGGATATCACATGAGGCAGGGAGGGGGAAACCGGTGGAGGCTCCAATGGTGGATAGAGTGACGAAAGCAGGGGTTTCTCATTTACAGTGTCTGGTATGCACAATAGGGTGGCACAGGGAGTACTGCACTGTCTGGTATGCCCCTGTGACAGTCCCGTCAAGGTCTGTGAAATAGACAAAAACAGACATTTTGGTCAACAGTTCTGCTTTGATCTGCACCTTTGAGTCCCTTAACTAAGCCTCATTCCCAATTGGTGGTTGGCACAATTGAGTCCTTCGGGAGAAATACATGCATAGCATACTGCTGTCCCTAAAATTATTTTGTATTCATAAGACATATATTAATGCTTCACCCTGACTAATATGACTATTAAAACATACCATTGGTTTTAAGTAATATTGAGGCAGCACATGTGAGAAAAGCAGAACCTGAATGTAATCAGCTCCACTTGTTGGTTGATGTAGAGGAGAAGGAATGAACGGTTCCTCTTGAAATCCACTGCTGTCCGACTGGCTGCTGTTTGTCCTTGTCACTACCCGCACTGCTCGTACAGGACAAGACAGGAGGAACAATTCTGCGTCATGGTAGATGGATAAATAGATAGATAGATAGATAGATAGATAGATAGATAGATAGATAGATAGATAGATCTATCTCTAGGGCGGACGGACAGACGGACGGACGGACGGACAGACGGGTGGGCGGACGGACAGACGGAGGGACAGACGGACGGGGGGGCGGGTGGACGGACAGGTAGACAGATAAATAGATTGGAAACCTACCTAAATGTTCTACTCCACCAGGGATATTACCAGAGACACCATTTTCATCAACACTGTGGATCTGGATTTAGATAAATAATAGAACCAACTGCATTAACCTGGATGTTTTGCCATACCATAACCTTTTATATGGAGGGACATCCTCTCTACCAACTGAGCCACAAATGCCCCAATAGATAATAAACCAATACAGTTTGACTAAAATAGTTGCTTTCTACTACATTCTATGATATCAGTTTGTAATTTCATTGTTCATTGTGATGGTGAAGAAGGCTCAGGCTCAGCATTGTATTCTCAGTGAGACTTGCCTCTTCCATTTCAAATGAGTCCTTCGTCTGGCCCAGGATCTTCTTGGCTTTCGCAAGGTAACCATCTCTGAGAGTTCCTGATCTAAGTGTTTCCTCCTGGACCATGAAAGAAGTTGTCTCAAGCTGGGGGCATGGCTGTGGACTAGAACCTTGTTCCTCCACCTGACAACCCAAACGCGCAGCCTCTTGAAGTTCAGCTTTGACCCTCTTCAACGAGACGCTCTTCTCTCCAGTGTCTGGAAGTCGCTGTAAGTCAAGAGCAGCGCTGGGAGAACAGGTGGCAGTGGGCAGCGTTAAGTCCTGGCTGTTTGGGGGTTTGGTTAGTGACTTCTTTGCTGCTCGTCGCAGCAAGGCGCCCATGCGCTTCCTCCTCTCCCAGGTCTCAGAAGACAGGTTCTCTGATGGGGCTTTGAGAGAGGAGGGGGAAGATCCCACCAAGGAGGAGAACGCTGTAGTTACCTGCTGGAGAACTTCAAGCTGTCTAAAACGACCTAGAGGGGTTACAGAAGAAGAGATTGTGTTCAATCAATTGATTATGAACCTTATTCAAACATTTTTTTGTCAATACTGTCACTTTTTCTCAATTTTTTCAACTTCTGAAGAACTATATTTAAGTACTTCCATTTTCATTAATCATTTAAAATCATTACCGATTGAGGATAAATTCATTTTAAGTGATGCTTAACTATTGTATTTCATTTTCATTTGAATAATCATTGTGTTGTTATAGAATATCAAAGCCTGTAGTTTACATCTCAGCAAGCAAGCAAACTTAAATGCACATATTGAGTTACAGATTGCATTATGTAACTGCCCTTATCAGACAAAAATATAGATGTGTTTATGTATATTTATATTATGTATAATATACACACACATACACATATTATATATAAACACACACACACACGCACACACACGCGCACACACACACACACACACACATATGTGTTTTATTAATCTTAAAACGGAAAGTATGAGCAGAGTTCTTGCGTTACAATGAAATAAATGATCGCCCTATATGTACTATAGGGCGATCATTATGACACACATAATGCACATGGATCCGGGGTCCAACAATATTACTCACTGCTGACATCTGGGTTCTCCAGGTTCAGCCTGTTTTTCTGAGCCTCCAGAAACACCTTGAGGTTAATCCCTCTTGCCTGTGATTGATGATTGATGAATCGGGAAGGGATACGACCCGAAATATCAGACTCATCGCAGCCAAATCCCAGGTCCAACAAAACCTCCTCTGGAGCGTTGTTCCATTGGTTAAATATATCCATCACTCGTCTTGAAAGTGATACTGATATTTTTCCATCTTTTAAGATCTGGTCTTGGCTTGGTCCACCTAAACAAATGCAGCACCCAACAATAGACCCAAGGAACGATTCACAAATACAATCGCTATTAAAAACTAAAATATGATTTAGAACACCTGTCATTTCTGAAGGATGCTCATATTAACCATGCAGTAGCTGTGTTTCTTCTAAGTTATTTCATATTTATTAAGTAACAGGAAAACATGTTACAATGCATAAAAGGCTTTTATGCTATTTTTCTTTTTAATTGCTACACCAAATATGGAAACACTTCCAATACGACAGAGCTGTGGTCTCTACCGTCGGCATCTTTCAACGTTTCAGCATCGGATGAATTGTGGGCGTCAATACAAAGGCTGTTTTTTCCTGTGTCTTCCATCTACAAAAAAAAATAATTAAAAGAATTGAAATTAAAAAGGTGCGGCATCATTTGTCAGGAATTTAAAGATAATCTTATCATGCCGAGGGACAGAGGACAATCCCTTGGTGGGACAATTTTAAGCGGCAGCACAAAAACATTTAATAGGATCTGCTAATGCAAGTACAAGGAGGTGCCAGATTAAATTTATGCCATCACTAAATTTAAGCTTTGTCGAGCACTACCCAATTGTCCAGTCAGATCACCTGTTTAGTCACCTAGATCACCTAGTTTAGTCAACATAGTATTTCACCTTGGTTTAAACTTAATAAAACTCTCTAAGACCTTGGCATTTCAATGCATAACTGCTTCAGTCTGTTGAGTCACACAACAAATACATTAAAAAGAGGCAGAGAATGCTTGTTGGAACAGCTGAAGAGTACATGATTTTTTGGTTTTTGCTTCCAGACATGCTGCTTATTCCATGATAAATGAAATTGTTTTTTTACAGATATACTCTGAATGGTTTAGATTGGATGCAAAGCTGAGTGCTGAATGGGCGGCTTGACAAGTGACGGGAACAAGTAGAGAAGATGTTTCCTTACCCTTGGATCTCCTGGAGTTTTCTTTATCTCCAGTTTAGCTGTCGGAGACGCCATATGGGAGAGAAGTCATTAATCTGGATGTAGAGGCAAACTGCGGAGACGTTAATGGCACGGGTACAGAAGTAAGCCATCGGCACGAGAGAGGAGATGCACAGGAAGGGGGAGGAGAAGAAGAAGAAGAAACCAGGGGAGATCGCAACATTCGCCCCATTCTCTGCTGTCTTTTCCCAATCTGGTATCAAGGCTCTTCAAGCTATATTAGGCAAGTATTTCCCTCCGCCGCTCACCCTCCTCTGCCTCCCTTTTTCCTCCTTCAGAGATTGTTTGGGTTTGGGCCTCCCTCTCCTCGGCTGCAACTATTCGATGCTGGCATGCTGTTAAGGACAAAGTGTGTTCTCCCTCCCTAATGTCCCCTACTTTGTCTTTTGTTCTTGAAATATAGCCTACATTCTATGAAATCCAATATTAAGTTCAATGTGTTTGCTTAGTTTTAAAGGTCGTTTGCAATGAAAAGAAAATATCTTGTGTGTTTCTCCTTTTTCTTAAATAAAATGTGTGGTGTAAATAGAATATCAGTTTTCTAGCTATTCCCTTTCATCCAGCACTACCACACTGATTCCTCAGTTTGATCCGCCTACCTCAGTCCCTGAAGTATAAAACTGTTATAAGTGTGTGTTTTGAGATGAAGTCATACTCTAGGACTTTTTTCAAACTGTGAAACTTTGGGATATTTGAACAATATTTATGAAAAATACCTGTGTAATTAACAGGCTAAAATAGCTCCGCAGGATATATTTTGTTTCTTTGAAGCTGAAAGGATTGTGCTGCAACTGTTATTCAACGGTGTCATGATGTATTTTGCTTGATTGATTTTCAGATACTACAAGATGAGATACAATTCATATAACTATTGTTATAAAATGGGTATCAGTGCTATTATTATAGGATAATTCCTTCAAAATTGCTTGAGATTTCGAAAAACGATAATTCAGTTGTGTGAGACACGAAATTTTCTCAGTCACTGAGTCCGGAAGATACTAACGGGGGTGGGGGGGGTACCTTGGGATTACGTCAGGTATCGAACAAAAAATCTCTGGATGATCTCAGGCAACAGAGCCCCTCTAAGTGCAGTGGTTTGGCTCTTTACGAGACGAGATGAGTTGCAAACGTGGGACGGCAGTGCAAATCTTTTATAAACCCATTTCTAAAAATAGATTCTGTCTAATCTAAAAAAGAGAATAGCCAGGGCAAGTTTGTCTGATGGAACTGAATGTTCCTTTTTTGTCTTGGATTTACCTTTCTATTCTTCACAAGAATAAGAATTTTCAGTTCTGCCTGCCTTTCCTGTTTAGCTTATGTGGCTATTTCTGGCCTTTTCTCCTCTTCAATGAGAAAAAGACAGTGACAATTGAACTTTCATCCATTCATTTATTATCTATAATGCTTATCCTACACTCAGGATGGAGATGTATAACCATTTACTCTCATTCACATGGTCATATGAGACATACAATCATTCTTACTCTTATTTGCCCCAAAATTAAATTTATCATATTTGTCTTTGTTGTTTGTTTGTTTGTTTTTTTTTGTTAACAATCCCGATCCGTGTTGTGAATCTGTACCTCCATCAGGCTCCAAGGTGTATGCAGCTGTTCTCTGCCCTCAGTCATCTGTTTTTGTCTAAAGGCTCTTTAAATCTACTACCACAGTGTAACAGTGAAAACCCTGCAATGGTTGCAAAGTAGCTAACTGACTGGTTCCAGCTGTCACTCCGACCGGTGGAGAGTCATGAGCAGTCGACACACTCGCCATGGTAAAAATTAAACATGCAATTCTGGCATTTGTCTGTCTTTCTGCTGCAATGACAGATATGTCACTGGCTTCGGCTTCTAAGCTTTTCCAGAGTCAGGCTGTGGAGTATCACCTTCTGAGGATGGATCCTTACAAGTCCACAACAAGGAACTGTTTGCATTCTACGCTCAGCGCCAGATTGTCATCACCACAGAAGTTCTGACACAGAGATTCTGCATTAGACACACAATGGGCTGAGATTAATATCCAAACCAACCGAAGAGGGGACACAAATTTCCAGCAGGATGGGATCATGCGCAGGGGGATTCAGACGGCGGTTCAAGGCCACAAAACTTGTTCTTTCCCACAACTGTGACACAGAGATACAAAATACTCATATTCTGGCTTTCAGATTCCACAGCTGCACGCTTTAGAATTAGGATTTGTGGTGTTACGATTAAAAGGGAACCCCGCCTGGGAGGATTTATAGGTACAAATATCCTTCACTGCTTGTCTCTTACTAGAATGTGTTAATAAAAAAGCATGAAGAATTGTTAATTCTTCAAAAATCACAATGTATAACACATTTTAACTCAGGGGTACTGCCATTATTTCACAAGTGCAATGCATGCTGCGTTGATGACATTTACAGATTGCTTGTGTTAACTTTGGCTTCTGCTACTGTTAACTTTGGCTTGATATGGCACAGTATATACAGTTTTTCCTGTCAAAATCTTTTCGACGTGCCAACTGGACTTGAATTTCTTCACTTGAAGATGTTACGCCCCTGATCTGAGAGGCTTCTTCTGAACACAAGAAGTCCAAGTTGCCCCGACAAGAAGATTTCAAGAAGAATACACCATGACCTGGATGTCTGAGAACCTCTACAGACATATATACTGTAATACACCACATTTTGCTGCTTTTTGGTGCAATTCCTAATCCGAGGAAAACAAAGGGAGTTATGTAAGTCTACACAGCTTTCCAATGGACAAGAAGAGAAGAAAGGAGTGGGAAATTGGACGTGAGCAACTTCCTAAGTATCCATAGCTGTGTTCTCGCCACTCCTCTCCAGATTTGACACCTTTAGCAGAGCTAAAAGCTCACAAGTGCTCCTAAAGTCAAACATCATGCCAACAGTTTTCTTTCAAAAGCATACAAAAGGTCCTGGGTTAATGAGTGAAGCCTGCTTAAACAAACGCCACAGGCAGGAGACGCTGGATCTTCTGCGAGGATGTCAACAACCCGGTACTGGAGAAGTAGCACCTGATGATGAAAGACCGGGCATTGGCACCATCACAGAGGGAACTGACGATGAATCACCCGGTCAACCAGCACAGCAGTCCGTAAGTCTACAGTGAACAGTCAATGACAGAAGAAAGGAGCTGTACTCACAACAGCCGGTCCCTCTTTGTTAGCATAGCAACGCAGTTGTCCCACACACACCAGCGACTCTTACCAACTCTTGCCTCTTCGTGCCTTTTTTGTCTTCATTTTTAAGCTCATTTTGACTTCTGTCTTCAGTGTTATCCTCCTCGCTCATGTCTCTCTCGTGTTGAATTGGGAAGGGTTGCACAGGTCAACCATATTATGTTGCTCCCCAGACAACATTGTGTTGTAAACAACAATGGCGACATCCGAGTGAAAAGTTGTTTTTGTTTTATAATTTTATACAAACTAAGATATGTCGAGAGATTTTATCATCGTTTTTATATAGCTGGTACAACTACTGATCAAACAGGACAATAACCTCTTGGTAACATGGGATCCTATTAATAAACAGCATTGAGAAAATGTTACAACAGAAGCCTTACCAAATGCTTTACTTATTGTATGTCTTGTTAAAAACAGCTAATGCTGTCTTCATGCACTTCCCCAAGCCAGTCTGGCACTCCCCCCGTCGAGATATCAGTCAAAGCGGTTCATCCAAATCAAGACAATTTCACATCACAATTGTACTACAGCTTCATGAGAAGTAACAAGAGTGAGTACGACTCGGTTAAAAACAACTACACCTTCTTTGTCATGTTGATGCTGCTGGAGGCTTGAGCCGCAGGACCAATTAGTGTTGCCATAGTTTTCTTTACCACCATTTGCATGCATTTTGAATGGGCTGAACTAAGAGATGGGTGATGGGAGTGAGGAGGTTACATAATACCCTGTCACTGCTCAGCATAATGCACCATACACTGCACTCTACAAAAACAAATCTCAACAATATTTTGTCTTCAAAGGCAGATAGTTCAGTTGTAATAACAATGGAATAAATATGGTCACATATGTGCAAGCGTAAAAAAAATCCCCTTGATCATTTTAGCAGACCGAGTAGTCAACCCCTTTCAGGAATCAGAAATTATTATATATCCTGTGATTTTCCTGAACGTTGTCAAGTAGCAACATGATAGTTAACTCTAAAAAGTAAAGAAACCTGTGAAAGGCATAAACAGAATAAATCAAGACACAAAAGGCTGTGATTGGTTTGATTATATCAGAACCATTTTTGTATCATTTTATGAACTGAAACCTGGGTCAGAAAAATACTACACATCAAACTTTCACTTGAGTTACTGTTCGACAAACAGCTATAGAAGAAAGATTTCTGTATTATCACAAATATACAACATAACCTCAGTTTTACGTATACGCCGGTCCAAAAAGACACTATACTCACTGTTCTGCATGAATTGCTCAGATCGGGGACAAGGCAATATGAACTCAATATGACAGAGACCAGGGTTCTCTACTTTGGAGGGCTTCCACTCCAGCTTCCCTTGGCAGCCTGCGCTTTGCATCTCTGCCGGGAACACAAATCACACAGATTAGGAAGGAGGGACGAAGAGGGAACAAGGATGCCAGCACACACAGAGATGGTGCTCATCCTCAAAAAACAAAAAACAGCCGACATCCTTCCGGTCGTTGGTCATCGGAGATGTCACCTCCAGACCAAACAGGAGATCTGGGAGTGAAAGACATCTATTCTGAGAAGGTATCAAGTCAGATTTTATTCACACAGTGCCAAATCACAACACAGTTGTCACATGACACTTTCCACACTCTTAAATGATTTTACAGAAACCCAATATTGCCCCATGACCAAGCACTTGCATGTGGTGGGGAAACACTGCCTTTTACTGGGCAGAAATCTTGGACAGATTCCAGCTCACCATGGGTGGCTTTCTGTCTTTACCGATTGGGGAAGGAAGGAGAGAGAATAATAGATAGGGACAGAGAGATAGGGACCAAGAGTGTGATAGATACTTGCACAATGATCTTTTACTACTTTTCACAGTTGCACTGACAATTACACGGTAATAACTGACATTATACAGTAATAGCTTTATCTCATTCAGAAAAGAAATAATGGTTGGACGCCTGCCAGGACTTCTGCTGCAGATCAAGCCATGCCATCCTGGGAACTTGTGAAATGAGAGAGTCCAGGGACTAAGGGAAATTATGTTGTGACACAGAATATCAAATTGACTCTATTTATTTTATTTTATTTTATTTTATTTTATTTTATTTTATTTTATTTTATTTTATTTTATTTTAATTTATTCCATTTTATTTTATTCTGTTATGTTCTAAAAGACTGAAGAGCAACATCAAGGTCCTTGTCATTCCATCACACTTTGTTTTTCTGTAATACTTCAAATACTTTATGCACTTTATACCACAGAAAAATATCCCTCTTCTCCACCCCACTCCTTGATCACTGCTAACCCATGATCGGTCCATATAAAGCTCTGTGTTGTGCTTTCTTAAGAAGGTTACGAATACATAATGGAAGGCTGAATTAATTGTAAAGAAGACCCATCCCTTGGAAATTAGACTCAACATGTAGGTGTTGTAAGGAGGTGAAAAAAATTGGTCTCACATGTATTTTTGGCTCATGTGAATGGTGTAGCAACTCTGGGTGAATTCGCTGTGCAGCAGCAGCCCTAAGGAAGAGCCAGCTGTAACCGTTCCGCTCCCATCTTGCTCAATAAACACGTCAGAGTAATGGAAGAACATGCAAAATAGCCCGGGCAGGCTTCTCAGTCTCACAAGGAAATACTGCTTCTGGCTGGCTTGTTAAATCTCTTCCATTGCCCCCTTTTTGTGTGTGTATGTGTGTGTGTGTGTGTGGGGGGGGGGGGGGGGGCCCTTTTTTGCGGGTTAAAGGGGAGTCCCTTTCGGGCGTGGAAAAGGGTCAGAAACATCTTTTTTAAACTCCATTATCTTTTGTTTTCTAAAGGAGGTTTTTTTTTTTTTTTTTT
>CAAKHD010006127.1:40914-69788 GCA_901007705.1 Fistularia tabacaria
AACAGTGATTTTAGTATGAAGAATTTTTTTTGTTTTAAAAATTATATTTTTTTATATTTATTTTTTTTTATTTATTATATTTTTTATATAATTATTTTTTTTTTTTTATTTATTTTTTTTTTTTTTTTTTTTTATTTTTTTTTTTTTTTTTTTTTTTTACATATACCCTGAATATGTACATATACATGTATTCTTTTTATATTCATATGTATTTGCAATTTCATTTATTGATGTATGTATTTGTTCATTGATTCATTCATTTTTTTCAATAATGATTACATTGCAAATTATTTTTTTACAACACTGATAAAAGTTAGCTCTCACACAATATCTTCTTCTAATGCCCTAAGACCAGAAGTTCTCAAACTTTTAAGGACTCAACATCAAAAATCAAGAAGCGTGTGGTACACAAACAAACTAACCATATGGTGAGTCATTTGACTCATGCTACTCAAGGAGAGATCCAACGAAACATTGTTCGCCAAGCAGTTGGGTGCTTATGGAGCAGAAAGTAATTTTCGTCTGTAAAAAAAATAGAACTACAGCATTGCAAGTTAAAAGTAATTCAAGATGTCAGGTGGAGGAAACTGGAAATGTGCATCTGCTTGTCTGTGTGTCAGTTGTAACAAAAGAAATGTATTTGTAAATACCGAATAGCCAAAACAATGATATAAATTATTTGATTGAACAGTTGAATTTAAATCTTACCTGCAACACGAATAGAGGACAAATTCCTAGATTCATAATGTGGCCTAGAAAAGAACCCCCCACCCGAAAAAAATCATTTTAGGCGTCATTATGCATTTTAAATAGTCAAGAATGAAATTAAGCAAACACATGCAGGCTTTTCAGTTTAACAGATCAGAGCTCAATGTGAGCGGCCTTCTGTGTCGACTGGTTAGGAGGAAAGAGAAAGACATATGGATAGAAAGCATATGTATGTTAGAGACAGAGGGGGTTCGAGGGTTGGGGGGGCAGACACAAATTATCTCCAACAAATAATAAATAGTGCTGACAGTAACATGGTAATAGCTGATATGATACATAAGTAGCTTGAATATGCATGAAAGAAATAACAGTGGTGGACGCCCAGCAGGACTGCTGCAGTAGACCAAGCTACAGCTCCTGGGAACCTGAGAAACAAAAGATCAGAGAAGAGCATGTTTTCATTTTCATTTCATTTTAACATATTAGTCAATTAATACAACAAAGTCTGGAACCAATTTGATTTTTTTAAATAATTTGAAAGACGATATTAGTCTTCCCCTTTGTTTGGTGGCATGAGATAAACATGGCCATCCTGAAAATACATCCATCCATCATCAGCGTCTTATCCATAATCGAGTTGCCGGGGGCAGCAGCCGGAGCAGGGAGGCTCAGACTTCTCTCTCCCCAGCCACATGGTCCAGCTCTTCTGGGGGGACCCCAAGGTGCTCCCAGGCCAGCCTAGAGACATAGTCTCTCTAGTGTACCCTGGGTCTTCCCCGTGGCTTCCTCCCAGATGGACATGCCCGGAATACCTCCCCTGGGAGGTGTCCAGGAGGCATCCTGACCAGATGCCTGAGCCACCTCATTTGACTCCTCTCTATGCGGAGGCGCAGCGACTCTACTCCAAGTTCCTCTCGGATGGCTGAACTTCTCACCTTATCTCGAAGGGAGAGTCCGGCCACCCTGCGGAGAAAACTCATTTCAGCCGCTTGTATCCGCAATCTCGTTCTGTCAGTCACTACCCACAGCTTGTGACCATAAGTGAGGGTAGGTACATAGATCGACTGGTAAATTGAGAGCTTCACCTTCTGGCTCAGCTCCCTCTTCACCATGACAGACTGGTACAGAGTCCGTATCACTGCAGACACTGCACTGATCGGCCTTTCGATCTTCCACTCTATCCTTCCTTCACTCTTGAACAAGACCCCGAGGTACTTAAACTCTTCCACTTGGGGCAGGACCTCTTCCCCGACCCGGAGTGGGCACTCCACCCATTACCGGTTGAGCACCATGGTCTCGGATTTGGACATGCTGATCCTTATCCCGGCCACTTCACACTTGGCTCTGAACCATTCCAGCGGAAGCTGGAGATTCTGGCCTGATGAAGCCAACAGAACCACATCGTCTGCAAAAAGCAGAGACTTGATCCTGTGGCCAACAAACCAGATCCCTTTGTTGCCTTGGCTGTGGATAGAAATTCTGTCCATAAAAGTTATGAACAGAATCGATGACAAACGGCAGCCCTGGCGGAGTCCAACTCTCACCGGAAACGGGTCTGACTTATAAGCAGCAATGCGGACCAAGCTCCGACAACGTCATACAGGGACCAAACAGCCTATATAACGGGGGTCAGTACCCCATTTTCCTGGAGCACCCCCGACAGGACTGCCCACAGGACAAATGCCATCTCAGGATCCACAAAACAAATGCAGACTAGTTAGGTAAAGTCCCGTGCCCCTTCGAGAACCCTGCTGAGGATATAGAGCTGGTTCACTGTTCCACGACCAGGATGAAAACCACACTGCTCCTCCAAGGTTCGACGACCCGGTGGACTCTTCTACAGCACTGCTGAATAGACCTTACCAGGGAGGCTGAGGAGTGCGATCCCCCCTATTGGTGGAGCACACCCTCCGATCCCCCTTTTTAAAAAGGGGGATCACCACCCCTGTCTACCATCCAGCACTAGCACTGTCCCCGACGCCCACACAATGATACAGAGGCGTGTCAACCAGGACAGTCCTACAGAATCCAGAGCCTTGAGGAACCCAGAACGGATCTCATCCACCCCCAGGGCCCTGCTACTGAAGAGCTTTTTGAGTACTTCAGCAACTTCCGCCCCAGAAATATGCGGACCCTCTCCCGGGACCCCTGGATCTGCTTCGTCATTGGAAGGCGTTTCGACGGGATTGAGGAGGTCTGAGAAGTATTCCTGCCACCAATCACAGGATTGATGGAGCACTGCTTTCCCCCCCTGAGATGCCGGATGATGGTAGAGAATGTCCTCGAAGCCCACCGGAAGTCGTTCTCCATGGTCTCCCCGAACTCTGCCCACGCCCGAGTTTTAGCCTTGGTGACCGCCGAAGCCGCATGCTGCTTTGCCTGCCAGTACCTCTCAGCTGCCTTCAGAGCCCCACAGGCCAAAACGGCCCGATAGGACTCCTTCTTCAGTTTGACAGCATCCCTTACTGCTGGGGTCCATCAGCGGGCTCGAGGGTTGCCACCCCGACAGGCGCTGACTGCCTTACAGCCGCAACTCTGGGCTACTGCCTCAACAAGGCGCAGAACATGGCCAATTTGAACTCAATGTCCCCCGCCTCCCTCGGTACATGGTTGTAGCTCTGCCTGAGGTGGGAGTTGAAACTCCCTCTGACAGGGGATTCTGCCAGATGTTCCCAGCAGACCCCCAAATTCCTTTTGGCTAGGTTCACGGTTATTTTTCGTCATGGAACTCTTCTGAGCCGCGTTTTGTCTGGCCCCTCCCCTGGGACCTGTTTGCCTTGGGTGACCCTTCCAGGGACAAGCCCCTGACAACATAGCTGCCAGGATCACTAGGACACGCAATCCCTCCACCACGATAAGGTGGCAGCTCCAGGAGGGGCTGTAAATTTGAAGTGTTATTGTTTCACATTTAAGGATCTTATTTTTTGGACATAAAAATGTCACATTACACATAAAATGTGCAGATGACAATACCTCTGAGATGTTTCAAAACTACACTAATATATTCGACTGGAACGCGCCCCACTACTACTACTGTAATGGGTCGAGCTTTGAATGTTGACATCTTGCTGTGCCCCTGCCTTAAATGCGCATTAACCAAGGCTGTCAATTTGTTCAGCTGAAGGATGTATGTCGCCAGGTGCGAGTGACCCAATCAGGTGAAGAAGGCCAAGTGTGGGCTTTAACAGCAACATTTTATATCTACTTTCACCCCCTGACCAAAAATGAAAATGGAATTAATATGCTCTGTCCTTCATGGCACTGTCTGTAGCAGGGCCACAGAGAAATGAAGCCACCACCACCACCATGTGTCTGAGCGATGGTGCTTGATGCCATCTGTCCCATCTTTCATTTGCATTCCCAACACCTGCATTCCTGTTCTCTCTGCTCACAGCCTGATCTGGTCTCCGCGCTCCATTTTTCTCCTTCTTTTGTCCTTGTTTTGAAACTTGGGTCGAGATCGGCTTTATTTTGGAGATTCAATTTTGAAGATATATACCGGTTTTTCATGTTTACATTTGCAAACTGACTTTTTAAGGGCGACCTTTGCTTTCAGCGATAACAAAAACTGTTCCAGGTAACAATGGAAAGTGACAAATGATTCTCTGCTTTCTTCAAATCCGTTTCCCGCATTGTTTTTACACCATTGTTTCAAGACAACTAGACAAAAATAAAAAAAAAACAAAAACTAATATTCTTTCTGTATTCTCCAAAGCTACACAGAAAAAAAGAAATGAATAAATATAGCCTACTGTTCTCTCCAGCTGGTGTTATTTTCTCTACAATGACACTTTGTTGGAATCTGACCAAATGCCGACCATGGTCTGTCGATCCGCACAAATCAATCACCCTCCCCACCCACGCGCATATGTGGATGGACCACCAATTTGGCAAAGGCAGCGATGGACAGATTAAACTAAGGTCATGCTTAAGAGAGAAAAATAAGTTAAGAGTTACAACAAGTTAAGACTTATTTGGTACAGAGAAAGAGGACTTTAATAGTTATCAGAAGACTTTTCTTAATGTAAATAACTTGTTTGTCTTTTGGTATAAAAGAAATCCAATATCAGGTACTCAACATTCTGTAGATAAGTGTGTCTATCCCATGATTGGGATTATGCATTGGTCATTTCAGTATTTTTGGGGGTAATTTTCAGGAGATGTTCTGGGATGATTTTCTCCTTTTCATGTGACTTTTGTTTACATTTTTGATGTGATGAACTACCACTTCACACTCTGGATTTAACTGCGATCATCAAGTAAAGGTAAAATAGGTTGATAGATAAATAAACAATGACATTTTGATGAGTAATAACATCCTCTGAAGAAAATAAATAAAAAATATTTCATCTTATCTTACTTATTTTAATTTACTTTAATATTTGCCTTTAAAAAAAAACAATTAGACATCCTCCTGACATAATATGATCCTTTTTCACGTTTACAGAACTTTGATAGAAAGCACACTATAATAGTAATAATGCTAATAATATCAATAATAACAAGAAGAAGAATGTAACTCATGCAAGAATTGAATTTGACTGTGACATTCTTTTTCTATTTCTCTGTGTTTTATTTTTTGTTTCTTACACATCTTGCTCTCCCACAGGAATCTGCAGATCCAAGATACGTACTAACTGCCAACACGCCATTTGGTCTTTATGTGGGCTGCGAGTCTGTGCGCTTGTTCCCACTTGGAATTGTGCAGCATCTCACCCACTCAGATGAATATCAATGTCAGGTAGAAAGAGCCCTCCAGGACTCTTAGCCTAGCTTAGCACAAAGACTGACGGCGGTAGGATCCGGTAGCCTGGCGTGGTGTTGGGCTGGCGGTACGTGGGTTACATGAAATCCACTAAAGAAGCAAACCTCAGCTAAGGGATGGAGACATCAATTTACCATGTCAAAAATAACAAGCAGCATTTAGCCATGCCTCCTGCTAACAAGGTTTATTGGTAAATAGCTCTATTCATTAAAGAAAATAACTGTTACCTTTGGAGATGTGAGATCACAAAAATATTTGGAGATACAGCTAATGAGCTAAACATTTTCTTCAACAAAAAAAAATAAACATTTGAGTGCAAATCATGCAAAGATTACATGACGGTCTTGCAACATCTATGAGATCTAATGACTTTTTTTTCCACTCATGTTGGATTACGAGTCTGTCACTTGAGCATTAACATAAGTTATCTTGGAGCTTTTCAGTTAACGACTTATCCAGTCAATGATCCCAAGGCATCTAGAAATAAAGATATTGGAATATTTTTAATGGGGTTCAACATAAATACCTCTTTTTATATGAAACTGAGGGAAGAAGAAACTAATGGCATTTTTGGAGACACTGATGGGATCATTAGCGGTTAGAGGGTTCCCGAGATAGCTGGTAATATAAATGGCCCTCATTGGATGACGCGCCATTCCAAATAGTCCTTAATGTGGCTCTGATTAACCCGAGTCAAGAACAGACAAACTTCATGTAATTTGTCCAGCTAGGATCAGTTCATCCATATTTAATACGCAGCGCTCTCGTCTCAGCTCAAAGGCGTGCAGATAGATGAACTCAACTCCATGCACTTGTTGCGGCGCAGGACTCTGCGGTATTCGGTAGGATGTTATCTAGGAGAAGAAGGATCAAGCATGCTTTGATGATGGGCAGGAAGTAAGAGTGTTCTATCTAATGCTGCAAGAAAAAAGATAAACTGTCAGATAAAAAATCAAATAAAAATCAGATAAACTGTCATGTGAGTTACTACTTGACAACATAGTGTTAATCCCCCCTCTCTCCCACCCCAAACAATAGCATTCAGAAAGAACCCTCTTTATTCAGTTACACATACTTTATACCACACCCATAGTACTATGTGGAAATTGATTCCATGAGAGGGATAATAGATGCAAGATTATAGATAAAAATCAGGCTGCTGAATGTCTGACTGCTGATTCCAACTGTAATTTTACTGCACTTTAATCCAAACCAACAACCAAGGGAATGACACCATGCTGTCAACTGTTAGAATATATATAACTGTTTGAAAAATATGCACAATTTCTTCTTTCTCTATGTATTTTACTGCTTATCCTGCTCACAAGGTCCTTGGGACACTGGATGCTATCCCATCTGTCACTGGACGAGAGGAAGGGTTTACCGTGGACAAGTCAATTGCTGGCCCACATATCGAGACCTAAAACTATTCTTTCTAAATGTTTTCATGAATATGATATGCATGTAATTGTTTTGTTTGGTTTTGTTTTGTTTGGATTGGTTTGGTTTGGTTTGGTTCGGTTCGGTTTGGTTTGGTTATGTTTGGTTTGGTTTGGTTTTGGCCTGTTTACAATGTTAAATGTTAAATTTAATATCCATGCAGATTCATCTCTCTGTTGCACAGGCACACCTGAGTTGGAAAAGTCTCTCAACACTTTCTTTCATGTCACACTCTTTCATGCAATCGCAGTTTTCTGTATCCTGTATCTTGTGAGTCAGTCATGTCTGCTAGTATGACAGCCACATGGGGGGACGTGGTAAGAAAACATATCCCAGAAATACTCTTGATGGAAACACCGGTTAAAAGGTATTTGTCAAACAGATTGGTTCAAAGTATTAGCCGCACGTGCCTTTTTCCCTGCTGGCCGTGAAGATGCAAATCATGTGAATGAATGTCAAGTGAATACATTGGATGTATTACTAATTACCTTGGCCCTCATCTGAGTCCTAGAAATATTTATTTTCTCATAGAGGATTAGAAATACTCAGCTTACAGTCGGAACAATCGTTGCAGAGTCACACACAAAGTCCGTGGTCAATTCTCAGTGGATTCCCTCCTAAACCTTTGCCAAACACCAAACAAAGCAAAGTGTGGAATAGATCCAGTCGTAGAAAGAGTCGGGACTCTGTCAGGAGTCGGGGGAAAGGGCACGGGATGTATGCCAAAGGAACTTTGGTTTGAAGTGAAAAATGATTCGGTCGATTCCACAGAGCCGACCTTGGATGAAACATCACCTGCACCCATCCCTTGCAACGGTGGATGTTCTAAAGGGGCTTAGCATCTTAAAGTCTCTAATTAAAACAAGGATCCCTCCGCTGGGTTCCACCCAAGCCTTCTCATCCAAAAACTGATTATTAGGAATTTAATGGGGACATTGTGTGTCCCACACCGTCTGCTTGTGGGACTTGTGGCTCAATGTTGAAAGCAGTAAAAAGGCGATGAAAATACAGAAATGAAAACACTTTTGGTGCATAAAACGGTAGATTTTATATTCATAAGTAAATCAAAAAGAGGTAGAACTACTTTTTTGTTACATAATCAGCAGCGGAAAAGTTTAGCCCTGTTAAATCTTGATTGTAGAATAGTCTCATTTTGTTTTACTTGTCTTGTCATCTTGGAATAAACCAAGATTATTGTTTTTACTGATGGACTCATCTAACAAATGAATTCATCCCTCATTCCAATGAAAAGGGGGCTGAAATCACAAAATCACAATGCATGCAGTGGAATTCAATACCAGTTAAAATATAGTATTTGGAGGCAGAGGGAGATTGGTGTGACGGTTTCAGAAACAACAAATTTTGTTGTGGGATAATTCTTAAATAATAATAATTACATGAAGTAATATTTTTATATTATACATACATTCATACATACATACATACATACATACATACATACATACATACATACATACATACATACATATATATGTTTATGTTTGATGTAGATAAATAAAAAAATAATATATTATTTTTTTTAAATATTTAAAGTTACTTTAATGAATGAAGTATAAATTAGAGTAATGTATTGGCTCATTAAAAATCTCAAGATCACATGTATACAAAATATAAATGGATATTTTCTATGTTTATTAAACCAGATTAGTGACTATTAACTGATCACTGGGTTTCCCTTTCCATAAAAAGTAAAAATATTTATAATATTTGAGATAAGGAGGTACCTCATTTAGATACACAAGAGGAAAGATATAAAAGGATTAAAAATAAAAGAACATTTAAAAAAAATTCAACACAACCATATGGTGTATCAAATAAATAGATTATACTCTTATATGACATTACCATGGCGACATAAAGCCATCTGAGTTTAATCCGGACCGACTTATTCAACGCTCATATAATCTCTTGTTCACTGCGTTTCATTTGAGTGCAGTGTTAATAGCTGTGCCCTTTTTGTTCTGGAGAACAGTGAGGAAAAAGTAAACAGACAGCAAATCCTCATTGTCTCCCACTGTTCTGTCAGTAAGTTGGCAAAAATGAACAAAGTTAAAATGAGATTTCATTATTATGACTTTTTTTCCCATGATAATAGACTCAATCTGATCTTGCATGAGACATTAAGATATAATTTCCCCTGCTTTGATCAATGAAATATGCAGGACATCACTTTTAAAATCTATTTGTAGAATAAAAAGAAGTAATTTAGAAACACTATTCAATCAATAGAAAGTGGAGAAAATTCAAGAAATACACGTAAAATATATGTTATAGATAAATCTGTCAGGGTGATGAATAGATGGCTCCTTTAAACAGCAAAAGCTGGAGTAGGAAGCTTTTAGGTTTTTTTGAGCCGAATCCATCCTCCTCATCCGTGCAGCAATAATATAAGATTACTCTAAAAATTAGGTGGTTAGATTTCTTTTAATCTATATTCAAATATCCAGGTTTTTCAACTTTTTGAAAAAGAAATATATCTCAAAATATAAAAAATATTGTTTGAGAAGTTTTTTTTTCAATCATCATCAAAAAATCATGAAATAGGCTATGAATAAATAATTTAAATAAAATAACAACAGCAATGCTTGTTTTTGGGAGAGATGTTTATTGTTTTTCTTACCAGCAGTGGAAAAAAAGATGATTTAGTAACGGGTTCAGCCAAGGGTGCGAATCTTTCTGACATGTTGCTTCTACATGTTGCTGTCATCAATGGCTGTGAAAGGTGTGTGTTCCGAGGTGCGACCTGTCACACTGGCGTTCCTCGGTGTGAAAATGACAAGGGAAAAGAAGCTGCACTCAGCATCAGCATCACACTCCACAGCTGTGGCTCAAATATTATCGTATGATTTGACAGAGGAAATATGCACACAGTCTGCTGGCACAACTAAAGCTGATGTTGGCAACTACTCCCTGCACTGGACCATTTCTAACTTTATATTCACAAACTCTTCATTTAATTAACACATGCTAAATTGCATTGTTTGAATTTCCTTTGCATCTTTCATTCTCCGCCCTTTGCTGTCCTGTTACACATTTATTTGTATTATGTTATTACTTAGCTACCTATGTCTCTTGTATGTTATTAACAACTTGCTATCGTACTTTTCATTTACTGCATACAGAAAAATTAAGAATTTCATTTTTTTTCAGGTTTCCTTACTGTGCAAATGACTATCAACACTTTGGATCTTTAATCCTTGAATCCTTGTTATGAAGCTTAAAGATGACAAACATTTGTGTTTACTATTGTGTTGAGACATTGTTACATTAGAACATGTGTACATTAATACACAAAGATACAGATATATCCCTGTGCGTGTGTGTGGTTTTTTTGTTTGTAGATATGTTTACTATCTATGATATCCTAGGTCCTGCACTTCAAATGTAAAGCATTTAGAAAGCCGTCGCCATTTTTTTCTCCAAAATGATCAAAAGGTCAGCTCAAATTACTCATAACAAGTTATATAACTAACCTTATAATTAAAAAAGGGGAAAAAAATGGAATGAAAAAATTGCCAGAAATGAAAATCAGAGAATACTTTTATGGGATTTTATGCACATTAAAAAAAATATACAAAACAGCAACTATCCATGTATTTACTCTGGTCTAATATTTATTTCCACCATTTCACACTTACTTCATTTAAAATGCTCCATTTTACCCAACAACAAATTATGGTTTCTAGTTTATAGGTATAATTATATTCCATATTACATTGAGAAGGGTGTCTCATTTACACTGTAGCAGTTTGAAAAAAATAAACAAACTAAAAAAAAACCTCAGAATGGAAACCTAATACAAAACAAAAATAAAGATTGAAAAAAAAGAAGGGTATTCAACAAAACAAGTCAGCATTTAAGTACAACATCTAAAAATAAACATAAAACATTAGATTATACAGGCTGAAAATGAAGGTTTCTATATTTTTGAGGACAAATAAAAAGGGATTTTTTTCCATACATTATTCGACGCTGCAATTGAAAACTGTGAAACTTCCCTGGACCTGATTCCAGACACTGCTCAGCCCGTGGAATCGAAACCACAGTCCTCCTGAAATTTGGATTTTTACACAGGACCGTAAAAAAGGAACCATACAGTTAGAGGAGATTCTCCAGCCTCGCGAGTGGGGGCTGGGTGAGAAGAAGAGGAACAGCAGCAGTTAAAAATGTGGAAAAGTGCATTTCACTCAGCCGGCAGCGGAGAGATTGATGTCACGGCAAGCCAATAAAACAATAATTAATCAATTCATTATTCAAATTCCTTCTGTGTAGTTCATCTTTCAGTTTCCAGTCTTGTCGTTTCACAGTCCAAGCAGCAACAACACGTCAGCCAAAGGAAACACCATGCATCTTGGGGACCAAACACCTCTCTGATGCCTAAACTAGGAATTTTGCCGTGTTTGTTACTCTCACACAAAGAGAAAAAATAAATAGAAAAAAGATTTTAAAAAATGTATGAAATAAATTGATAGATATGGATCAATGGAAGTTATTTATTATTAATAACAATAAACAACGATGATTGACATTATCAAAACCTTACAGATTGCAGGTGTTGACAGGACCGTGGTATTGTGAGAAACATCTTCTTGATTCCTCTGTATGTCCAGTACATGCGGAGAAATTAACAAGAAAGCTGACTTTGACTATTTTGATTAAAATATGAAATTGGCAGCTTCATATTGCATAGTAACATGTTGTTCATCGTATTTCTGGTTATACTAAGCGTAAACATTTAATCAAATAATTAGCCAAAAAAAGCCTGCTTTTGAGTGTGTGTGTATGTGTTTTTATAAGTCATTATGTGTTTTATTAGTTATTGAAAGGCTTATTTAACTCCTCCTGCACCTGATAGAACTGGTCCCGGAGATGGATCCCATACGGGCCGATATCAACAGATTGCCCCTGGCTGATGGAGCAGTAGTGGAGGCCGTAATGACAGCTCCGGAAGTCCCCCGATTCCTCATGTTTCAGGGAAAAAATGCCATTAAAGTTTACGGGAGGGCTCAGGGTGACCGTGTCCAGGGGGCTGGAACGGTCCGGCGAGGGGCTGTCGTACAACGCCTCGTAGGGACCACAGAGGGAACCGAAAGGTCGCGTGGGCCTCCCCGCATCGGCTGAGGAGGAGCCCACCGGCTCAGCTCTGGGGTGGGGGAAGGCTGCCGCGTAGAGGGAAAATGACTCCCCGCCGGATTCCTCCGCTATGCCGTGGGCATTCAGCTGCAGACATCCAGCCACCAGATTGGTGGTGGGCTGAGAGAGACCCCTACACAGGGTCTGGACGAAAGACAGCAGGTCCGGCCTTTTCCCCGTGCTAAGGATTTCGCTCAGAGCCCAGATGTAGTTTTTGGCCAATCGCAGCGTCTCGATTTTTGACAGTTTCTGGGTCTTTGAGTAGCAGGGTACTACTTTCCTCAGGCTGTCCAGTGCATTGTTCAAACCGTGCATCCGGTTCCTTTCACGTGCGTTGGCCTCAATGCGGCGCAGACGAACACGATCTTGCCGGGCCTGGCCGGGGTGTCTCTTTCGAGAACCCCTTCTCCTCAAATCTCCCACCTCCGCCTCCGCCTCTGCCTCCTCGTCCCAGTGGCTCTCTCTGTCCTCAATCAATTCTTGCACGGCTCCGTCCGGCTCCGGCTTCACGGACTTGATCAAGTGGCTGCCGGCCCAGCTGGTCCTGATTGTGGTGCCTGTCCGATTGGACGACGGCCGATCGAAAGGCAAAGTCAACATGTTGACCTACCTGCAGCATCTGTGGGGAAAAATGGAATTCATATCAGTGTGAGGCCTCGATACACACACGTATACACACAAACTTTCCAGACAGGATAGAATTCTGAAGAATCATACACATTTTGTCTTGATAAAGGTTAAAATGATATGCACTAATAATGTAAGTATTAATGTATTGATGCATAAGGAATTACAAAGATATAATTATAACAAAAATGAAATTGGTAAAAAATAATTAATTATTTCATGAATAAATTAATACATTATCACATGCTAAGCATCCTTATAACTATAAGACATACACATTGATGCAAAAAAAGGAACATAGGCAATAAAAGATCTAAAATTATTTCACAAAGCTCACTTGTCAGAAGCAGTTAATAACGATAAGTTCAGTTATTAGTCAATTATAGAAGTCCACCTCAAACAGCAGAACACAAATCATGGATAGTTTTTATGTAAATGTCAGTCTGTTAATGGATAATATGATGAGCTTCTCACCCAGTTTGGTGTTAAATTCCAGTCCTCCCTCTCCTCTCCTCTGTCTCTCTTCTTCTTCCAGCAGTAAAGACATTGATGCCATCTGCTGCTGACGTCACAGGCAGGGGCCGGGGACGCTCCCTCCATGGGTCTATGTCTTTCCCTCTCTCTCTCTTTCTCTCTCTCTCGCTCTCTTTCTCTTTCTCTCCCTCTCTGCACATTTCTCTGTCATTCCCAGTGCACCCAGTCTGGCTTCCAACACAGGGGTGCGCTGCCAGTCTGTATCTCAGGAGATTTTTTTTTTCATGAAATTGTGAATAATATGATTCGTGCAGTAGCACATTGTAATGAAGAAAGGCTGTTGCTGGATATGATCATATCTATCAATATAAAGTCTTTAAATGCAACCACAAAAGGTTCTGGAGGATACATCCAAATCACGAGTCTCCCATAATGGGTCCGGGACTCCTCAGGATTTAGCAGATAATTGCTTGAAAAAAAGATTGGCATTAAGTTAATTAATAAATTGTTTATCACTTGTTGTAAAAACAAAAGTCTTTTTCAGGAGATATGTTATGCCATCTATTAAAACCCTGCATATCTGCGTTATAAAACCCAGATTGGAAAATACACTCATATATATTTATGTGTGTGTATATACTTATACATCTTCACACACACACACACAAACACACACAAACACACACATAACACACATCCATGTATAAATATATGTATAAAAAAATATATAGCCTCTCTTCACACACACACACACACACACACATACATGTGTATGGATGTATAGATAGATAGATAGATAGATAGATAGATAGATAGATAGATAGATAGATAGATAGATAGATAGATAGATAGATAGATAGATAGATAGATAGATAGATAGATAGATAGATAGATAGATAGATAGATAGATAGATAGATAGATAGATAGATAGACATCAGTATACCTTTGTGATACCCTTTTGGTCAAGCAGGCAGCAGGGCATTAGATTGGTTGAATGCCAAGGAGGATAGACAATGGATGGAGCCAAAGAGGTGTTGTGAAAGTAGAGGATGCGGACAATGGGGTTAGTTGGAGGCAGATGATTTACAGATGAAGAAGAGAAAGAAGAAGAAGCAGGATACTGGGGAGGATGAATTCAAGCTTTTCCCTATATATATGAACGCTGTCATTGCTACTGTTTGCACTGCCATGCAGTGCGATCCTATCACTAGGTAAAGATGCTTGAGTGTGTCTGAGGATGTCCTTTTCAGAACCTTCATTTGAGTCACTAAATGCAAAGAGGAAGAAATGTTTAAAAATGGGGAGGTGGCAGAAGGCATATCACAACACTGTTCTCTCTTGACACTTTCCATGTAGAGCAGGTCTGGACCACACTGGACTACACTCTTTAAAATCCCCCCATGAGCAAGCACTTGGCGACAGAGGCAAGCCAAAACCTTTGACAGATCCGAGATCATCGTGGGCGGCCTTCTATCTCCTTCGGTTTTCTAAGCTATATCTTGCCCTATCATAATAAGTTGTGGTGAAACATCGTCTGACGCATAGCTAGGGAGCATCATCAGTGATGTACCTGAGTTCATTGGATGTTTTTCGAACATCAGAAATCCCCTTACAGGCAACCCAGTTGAGGTTGATCAGGCCTCAACTTGTGACCTAGCAGCATCTGATCCGCCCTCTTTATCCAGAGCTACCTAGAGGCTTTCTCATCTGCCTCTGTGTTGTTGAAGATGGCCTCCTCCTTCCCTCTCCTGTGTGATGGTGGTGAACTCAAAGGGGAGCAGAGGCCACAGTATCATTGGCAGAATCCTGTGCTGGTAAGTCCATGCCTTGAATTTCCCTGGAAGGCTTGTCCACACCCTTCAGCCATCCATCTATCTCCTCGCAGGTATTCTTGATGGAGGCTGCAACCCTGAGGCTGTTGTCAAAGAACTTTCCAAAGCTCTTTTTCGGCTTTTGAGAGATGCTCAGTATCAGCGTTCGTGGGGAAGAGAAGCGGAATATGTCTGCCACTTTGCCCCTTTTCAAGACTAATGATCTTGATTTGGATGGCTTGAATGACAACCTGGCCCATCCTATTAGCCTCTCCAGCCCTGCTAAAATCCATCTGCCTCCAAGCACAGAGTCTGTGATTACTGTAAGGTCGTCCATGAAGACATGGATTGGCAGTTGGCGGGTCCCAGATTCAGACTTGGGACCTCTGCACCCTGGTTCTGCAGATTTTACCAACATATTCATAGCCGGAGCGAACAGGATCAGTGAGATGGTGCAGCCTGTGATGATTCCCTTCTCCAATCTGTGCCCCTCAGATGTTGCTGCCTCTGCTGAGACCCTCAGGCTGAGGCCCTCAGGCTGAGGTCATCAGTAGTAGTAATCCAGGAGGACATCTCTTTGCGGCTGGAACATGGTGCCTCTCCAGGGTTTCAAAAACCAGCTTATGGGCCATTGAGCTTTAAGAATTGGCCAGGTCCAGCCACAGCACCACCAGATCACCGTTGTTCTCCCTTACCACTCTCAGGAGCTGAGCGACAACGCCAGTATGTTCTAAGCACCCTGGTACCCAGGTAATGCTGCCTTTCTGCACGGAGTTGTCGATGGATCCATTCTTGAGGAAGAAGTCAGCCAGTTGCTTCGCTACAATGCTCAAGAAAATCTTCCCTTCAACACTAAGGAGTGAGATTATTCTGAACTGACTGGTGTTCTTGGAGTCCTCCTCCTTAGGAATCCACAAAACCTCTACAAACTGCCCTGGCTGAGCTGTTTTCCCCCTTCTCCAGATGACCTTCAAGATCTTCCAGAGCTGATGTAACATTTTGGGGCAGTGCTTATAGACCTAGATTAGCTTCTTCTACAAAAAAAAATAGTGAAGAAGCAAGACATACCAGCCTTGCCAAGGTATCGATAAATTTTCATGTCAATGAATGATGTAAAGGGCAGCACAGTAGCCCAGTTGCTTACAGTGAGAATGTTCCTGGTTCAATCTGGTTTCCTTCCACAGTCCGAAAACATGAAGTTGGTTCATTGGAGACCTTAAATAGCCCAGAGAATGATAGAGCAAATGATTGTTTGTCTCGATATGTGGCCATCTGATCAACTGCCAACCGGTCCAGGGAGAACCCCCAACTCTTGCCAAATGACAGCAGGGATTGGCTGAACCCCCTCTGCCCCCCACAACCCTGATTGCAGGAGCAGTCAACCTCCTTGTGGTGGATACTGAGGGGCGTGGCCTCTCCCCCCACTGGACTAGGGGCCGGGGGCGTGGTTTCATCCCGGGGTATATACGCGCCCTGGAAGTGCACTGTGGGCTGTTGTATTGTTGATGCTCATGATTAAAGTTGAACTCATCCACAACTCCAAGGCTCCGTCATCAATTATTCCTTCCCGAGCACCACAACATGTAAGAGTAGGATGCAACTAAGTCAAACTGTCAGGCTAGATCCAACTGAGCGCAAGGCAAATTCCGCCTCATGTCTGGTCTGGAAACAAATGTCCACATCGTGAGTACAAGCAACAATGGCAATTTGGCACTTAGCGACCACAAGCCACAGTGAGCAGCGGTCTTGCCCGACCCAATGAAGAGGAAATAAATAAAGAAATCTGTATTTCAAGGTAATCTAATGAGATTTACATACTGGCAAACCAATTACCCTCCTTTCCATTTCTCTTTTTTCGCTCTTCACCCTGTCTTTGTCGACAAATGGAAGCGGAGGGCACAATGTAAATGAGGTCCTTATTACGGCGGTGTTCATCAAGCCGGCGCTGGAGCGACTTCAACGACTTGATGAATATGCATGCAAATTTGTTAATTAAGTTAATTATTCTGCTGGAAATTCATTTGTCTTCCTGTGAAAATTTCTCCAGCGTTGGCTTTTAGCATGTTTCGGTCATTAGTCACTTCTGTGCTATTTAAAAAACACTTTGGTTCATTATATTTTGAAGAGGAAAAGAACAAGGAAAGCCATGACCCGGGCCAGGGCTGATGTCGAGAAAGCAGCAAGGAAGCTGGAGTTTTTAAAGGGATAATCTTGAGATAAAATATATTTTTTATCAGTGCATCCCCTATCATGAGAAGTATCACACCACAACATGATTCTCTAAAAGTGAAAGTTTGAAATATATTCTCCTTAAACAGTTGCTTCTATTCTCACAGTACTCTCATTATCTCACAGGAGATATTTGCATAAGACACATTAACTAAGGAGTTAACTCGGGAGTTTGAGTCTGATGATGATGCCAGTGAAGATTAGAACCAACTGTCTCTAAGAGAGAAATGACCATCTAAAATATAATACAGAACCAAGAAAAATGAAATAAATCAAGGAATTTGGTTTGAAACAAAAAGATCCACGCTTCCCATCTAGATTACAATTCTTATACTATTTGTTCGATATATATGAATGTGCGAAAGTATGTATGTGTGGATGGATGCATGTGTATGTATGTGTATGTATGCATTTGTATGTGTGTGTGTATGTATACAGTATATACAAAGCTATATATCTATTTAGATTCTAGATAGATAGATAGATAGATAGATAGATAGACAGATAGATAGATAGATAGATAGATAGATAGATAGATAGATAGATAGATAGATAGATAGATAGATAGATAGATAGATAGATAGATAGATAGATAGATAGATAGATAGATAGATAGATAGATAGATAGATCCTTACTCTTGAAGTTTATATTACTATTACTAATAATGAAAGTCAAATTTATTACAATTACTTATAATAAACAACTATTTTTACCCTCTTTAAAAAGCTACATGCTGATGTGTGTGTGCACGTGTCTGTGTGTGAATGTGTCAATGTTAAGCAAAGAAAAATTCTCAAGTGCCTACCTTAAGATTTTGACATTCTGTACAGTAACAAAGAGAAGGCTTCTGGTGGTAGAACATCCCCTAGGACTGGCCCCCAATTTCATCCCCCTGCCAGAGTTCAAGAACAGAGAGACATTCAGTGCTTAACATTGAATCAATCAATCAATCAATAAAACCATGCTTTAGTGGTGGCATGGCGCAGGAGGTAGAGCGAACGTCCTTGGAACGAACATTCCTGGTTTGATTCCTGGCTCCTTCCAGTGTGTCGAAGTGTTGTTGAGCAAGACACTGAACCCCTAACTGGCAGCCAATTGCTCATAGTTTATCCATGATGGGTTAAATTCAGAGAATGAATTTCCCCACGAGGGATTAATAAAGTATACACTATTATTTGCATGTGTTTGGAAGACAATATCGTCAGTAATTACTGATAAGCACGTCATTATTGCTAAAGTGAACTTAATCTGGACCAAAATTATTTGAATTCAACAGAAAATGATTGAATGAATGAATGAATGAATGAATAGATAAATAAATAAATAAATAAATAAATAAATAAATAGATATATAGATAAATAAATAAATAGATAGATAGATAGATAGATAGATAGATAAATAAATGAATAAATAAATAAATAAATAAATAAATAAATAAATAAATAAATAAATAAATAAATAAATAAGAGAAAAAATTGATTGAAAAACTGAATATTACAGGTTATGAGTTAATGGCCCAAAAAGAGTCAAAGTGAGGAGCAGCTAAAGTGATAGGTCATCGATGAAGATCTTTTAAGATAAGATAAGATAATACTTTATTGATCTCCATAGGGGAAATTTGGGTGTTGCAGCAGCAACATTAGAGGGAAAAGAAAAAAACAGGATATATATGTATATATATATATATATATATATATATATATATACACATATACACAATATACACAATATACACATACAATATACACATTCACAATATACACATACACATATAAGCATACACATTTACATATAGATAGCACAAAACAAAAAAAAGATAGAAATAAAAATAAAAATAAAAATAAAAATAAAAATAAAAATAAAAATAAAAATAAAAATAAAAATAAAAATAAAAATAAAAATAAAAATAAAAATAAAAGTGAAAATAACAAATAAAAAATAAAGAAAATAAAAATAAATTGAACCAACTTAGAGACATTGACTACAACAGGAGGCTGGAGGGAGCAAACGAGAGAGTGCCAGGGAGAGACTAAGAGACAAAGCAGCAGTTCCAGTCAGGGAGTGGCAGTCACACCATCTGGAATGATTGCAGGAGCGAGGAGAAGAGGAAGGAGTGGTCAGCCAGCCAGTGTAAGAATACTGCCTCAGCAGACTGCCTCCATTGCAAGTAATACTCTAATTCTGTTTAAAATTTTGAAAACACCATTTATTATAAATATATTGGAGGAAAAAAGGACATATTCTAATCATAAAATTATATTAGTCTCTTTGACTCTGTCACCGTATCCTGGTTCCTCTATTTCTTTACACAAACACTGTTTTGGTACAGTTTTTACTGTACACATGATACAATGATATCGGGTTTGCCACAATAATCTGAATTTATTCATTAAACCAATAAATAACAAGGGGGCTTGTGGCTGAACACACAACACACTGAGCATTGAGCCTGACATACCTGAGAATGTGACCAGATAGAATGAAATCGCACTTGAATCCATATCCATCTTTCCTCCGTGCCGTCACTCAGACTTCATTTGACCAAAAAATCAAAATCTCTCTGATGCAGAGGTCTGTTTCTTTACCCTATGATCATTATCCAGCTGGCAGTGAGACCAGGTCTGTCTGTAAGAAAAGTTTGCACTTGCGAGGTAAATTATGTAATCGTTGATGGCAGAGCCAGGGGGTGCAACTAAATCGGGAGAAATTCACCTTCAATATCATTGTATATTTATAACTAGTTATTACTATTAACTCTTAAAATGTGACGGTTCACATTGATCCAAATGTAAAGCAATGGCCAAATGATATTACCTCAAATGATAATACCAAATAATCCCCCACCCCCAGCTGTACCGTACCTCCACGCTCCTGCGGCGGGGAAGGGAGAATTCATTGGTGTGACCCCTTGTTTATTATCATAATTTTTTGTTCACTTATTTATAGCATTTTCCTTCTGTGACAAAGTTATTTGTATTAAATTGTTTTTTTTTTTGCATTTATTTGTATTTGGGTAGGACCGGCTCTGGTTGTTGGTGTCCTCCCTTTCCTCCTGTTTGCAAGTTGAAGCGATCGGATTGATCAGTTGAGGGCCTTTGGCCAGCACTAATGGGGGATAAAGGGATGGGGAGCTTCATTGGGTGGAGTAGTATTATTTCTCTGTCTTTCTCCGTCTGCTCATTGTGACTATGGCTCTTTGTCACATCAATAGCAACCATCTGCACCAGTTAGCACACTTCCCTAAAATATATACAGAGGGGGCACAGTGAATCCCAATGCTTATGCTGAAGGAACCTGTGTATATTTCTACGAAGCAAAAACACCTCGTACTGCATATTCATTACAGTGAGCTTAATAAATGGGAGAGGCGTGTCATTTTGTTCCTTGGAGAGACGCAGTCATCTGCACTTGGTGTGTGAAAGCTTGGACATTTTCACACAATTCAAACCTTTAGCCTATCCGCCCCCGAAACTGTAATCTTATATCGAGTGATAAAAGTATTGGTTCATTGATTTCAGAAATACCATGCATCATTGATCATAGATGAAGTTTATTTTTTCATGGCACAAATAGAAGCCCTTGTTATAATTACTAAACATCGGTTATTACCATGTGAAAATTGAATTTTTAGAGTAATTCCTTTTGAAAATACAATGCTGTCAGTTTGTGTGATACCTCTGTTCGGCGACTTTACAAAACATGACAGTAACCCAGTCGTGAAGCTTCCTGTCTGAAATGCGTTGACCGACCAGCTGCCTCAGATTATTCGTTTTATGACAGACCTACATGATTTGCAGGAAAGTGCATGACAACCATCGTGCATCAGTTCAATCTTCGAAATAGACAAACACAGTATTTTTCAATTAAGAAAAGTGATAAAAAGAGATAAAACATTTAATTTTTTTCAGAAATCCAATTAGCATTCAAAGTGTTACTTTAATATCTTTTAATGTACATTCTAATGGTACAATAAAAGTAATGCTGCCAGATGTATTGATTGTTTTCTCATTGTTCCACTTATGACATTCCAATTCCAGTCAACAGTGATACCAAAAAGGCAAAGTTTCCCACGAAGAAAAGAGACACCAGCAGAACACAGCCTGTCCTCTGTGTCAAGGAAAAAAAAGATGAGCATGAGAGGAATAAAATATACTTGTCGGTTTACATCAAATCCTTTTTCTGTTCCTTACAGTTGTGGATTCGGAGGCATCTGAAATCCATAGAAAATGAAAAAAATTAGCACAATCAATGTTGTTGTTTTTTTGGTTTTGCATTTCTCTTGTATATGTGTGAATGTACAACATGGGAGTCTGAATGTAATTCTTGTGAAGACTGAAAACAAACCATCCAAAAGCACATGCGAATTTGGAATCGGAGCAGATTAAGAAATGCATGACCGTAGAAACACAACATAAAAAAACAACTGAATATTTCTGAAGTAAATACCAGTCTAAACATCATATTTCCATTTAAGGCTAAAGTCAAGCTAAGCCTCCACTTTAGTGTACTCTGAAATCATGTAATAACTGGCTGATAATGTGTATGAATTACGTGGTAACTCAATAAACAATCAAACATTCACGATTTTCATTTGCATCACTTTTAGAACAAAAATACTTATTTACCTGTCCCATGGAATGTGCACCTGGAGTGGACATCCAGCAAGATGTAGAAGAGAGCTTCCCAGCTGACCAAAGCACCCATCACTTTCACCATCCACAGGTCTAAAGTGCTGTCAATCAACTTTAGACCTGTGAATATGGCTGCAACTGTGTAAAAACGAATTATCAGCTTGGGGAGGCTTGTGGTGACTACATATATATATTTAGATATATACATTTTTTGTTTTTCTTTATTACTTTTTCTTTGCAAATTGACAAAGCATATTTAATGAGAGCCCTCAGCTTTGTATCAATTTAACAGCTTACCAGCCAGAGCTTTTATTGCTGCTGCATTCAAAGCATGAGACCACTTGAACAAAAATCTCCTGTCGAAAAGAAAATTATAACTTTTAAAGTAAAGGAGCTGTGTTTTTTTTAGCTCAGGTGTGCTTCAAAACACTGAAATGCATGGCAAGTTCCAAAGAAGCCAATGAAACTAATAAGAAAGTTTAGAGCATTTCAAGTACTTTTTCTAATTCCATTGGGGTAATTGGACATTTTAGTTAGGCTGAAGCAATGATGCATCTTTACAACATTACTTGGTTTCAGTTTATTTACCCTTGTTGAAGATGTCTGTGCTTCACTGTTGCCTCATTTCAAACAGCACTATAGTGTGCAGAAATAACCCCAAAACACAAAAAAACGTGCAATGTACTTACTGTGGATGCTGTGGTCCACAGCGCAGCACAGCCAGTAACAACTGGATTACAGACAAAATCGTAACCAGGCATCCAAGCACAGGATGGGCCCCCTGCATGTGACAACACTGTCAGACATCATACACCATAACATGAGGGATGTTTAGGATGGTGTATGTTATCATTCTTCTTTTCTTCTAGCATGCAGGGATGCTGTTTTGCACAGTGTCCGGAGGAACTGTTCCCCGGCGTCAGAACCACAAGTCCTACTGAATGACACACATAAAAAAAGGACTTTAAAAATAAATGTTACACAAAAGCAGATATCCTTGTGTACTGACCCCGGACCAAGCCTTCACTTGAGTGAAGGGCAGGATGAAGGCGACCACCGTGGCTGTAACTGTCAAACTCATCAATGCAGCATGGACCTGAGGAGGTGCACAGAGAGCAGTGTTGAATTTGTAGTACCAGCTTTGCTTGCTAGAGGGCACACCTGGACCAGACATGTTACTATCTGACAGAGTTACTGTCATTGGGGGGATCGAGGGAAGAATGAAAAAATGACATTTTCTCCCAGGGTGTGTGTGATTTTTTTTTTATTCCTCCAGTTTATAACGACAGAAATCACTATAAGACATTACCTGACATTGAATTATATTCGAAAATAAAAAAACAAATAAATATAATTCCTCTCTGCATGCATGGTCTTTGACCTCTTACCACAAACCACATGTCCTTGCCAAACATAGTCCGCCCCTTGGCCATTCCTCTTACGTATCTGGCTGTCATCATTCCGAGTGAACCTGTGGTCATCCAGGCTATCAGCATCAACGCTCCTGGAATTTAAGTCAGTATGTGAATGCCACCCTGCTGGAAATTCATTCTGAAATTTGTGGAAAAGTAGCTAATACACTAGATACTTTCACTTCAGGAAATTATGTAGTGCAATATTTTGAAAGCGTTAGTAGTTTCATACAAGCAAATGCTGTGAATATTTCATCCATGGCTGCCTTGGCGTGTCAGAAGCTCACATGTCACACACCGTGACCTTTAAAGTGCCAGGACTTGAGTACCTTAGTACGGATCAGGTTGCAGAATATTGTACCAAAAGCTTACGGCTGTAGACGTAAGCTAATGTACAGTCTAGAATGTTCCATGAATGTTCAGACTCCAGGCGACATATTACATCTTTTCAGGATTTAAAAAGAAAACTTCTATATGTCTCCATAATGCAGGATCCTCTCGAAAAAAAAAAAAAAAAGTATTTTATAATCAAAGAGGGGCCAGACAGTTTAGGAATGCAGTTGGGAGTGTGTGCCAAAGTTTGTGTTGATGCTGCGATACTGGTTTTGTTAAGCCCTCAGGAGTACATTCCAGTTTTGTGAGAATTTTCATATTAACCGAACCTTCTGGATACAAGATTATTCTTGACAAATAAGTGTTTTAAGGAGAAATACCATACATAACATGAATCTATCTACACATTCAGTTTCCCTTCCTATGTCCATGCTCTGTAATATAATACACTCGAATGAATTTGAATACACTAAAAGTATGAAATTACAAATTAATACAGGATTTTTTCAAATAATCTTAGTATATCACTATTCATATGAGTGGATTATATCATACATTAACTATAAAGTAGCACAGGATGGCAACAGTTCAATTCTCAGAGGGGGCCTTTCTGTTTGGAATTGCATGTTCTCCCCCAAATCTGGATGGGTTTCTCCAGTTTTCCTCCATCCATTCCAAAGAACAGACAGAAGGTTTGGAGACCCGAAATTGCCCAGATGTGCAAACAAGAGAGTCCTGTGATCGACTGGCATACGGCCCAGGGTAACAAGGTATGCCCCCCCTTCTTGCCCAATGACAGCTGGAATAGCCTCAAGCATAATAAATATAATGTTAATGAATGAATGATGAATGAAAAACACAGGGTGTAGTGCTGAAATGCACCCCTTGCTTCTTGAATAGCACTCCAAAAAATGTAACATATTACACAGACTACTTCAAATCTGAATCTTGTTCAAAAAAATTCTCATTTTCATTCACGGCCCACTTATTCTGCCCTGGATCTAGATCAGGGTTGAAGAACCCAGTGACACCACAGTATCGGCCCTCAGAAAGTCTGTGACTCCATCTGGTGTTTGTGCACCCACCACTGCCGGCAGGATCTCACCGTGTGTTTTGATGATCTGAGATTGCCCCATTGTACCGACGAGCTGAGGCCTGGATATGTCTACTTTGTCAGGACTGGTGAAAGTGGCAGTGTGGAACTGGATTTGTCCTGGAGAAAGGAAAATCAAAAGAGATGAATTGACCGATATGATGCACTGACCGAAATGAATGCTAAATGTTGCTAATGTCACCACTTCATACTGTCCAAGAAACTAGCTTAAACAAAAAGGTTAGAGGGTTTTGCATGTTGAAAGATTCATAACATGGGTTTTATGGACCTGGAAGATAAAACACAACAGTATATCAGGAGGTTTCTGGGGGTGAGGGGGGAATTGTTATGGCCCGTCTGGTTGCTGTGTAATGACTGTAAAGAGTCAGTGGGTTTCGGTCGAGGGGCCATGTTAACAAGAGAAGGTCGGACACAGGAGTGGAGTTAACCATGTGGAGAAACGACAGCGATATTTCACTGGAATTTTTCAGTGAGAAGTAGCTTTGGAAAGCAAATCCCTCTGTTTAGTTGTCGGTCCAGATACGAGAGTGGATGAAAATAGTTTTCCTAGAGTTTCACTGATAAGCTCAGAGATTGTGGGGAAACTCTTGGCAGAACCACTGTTCATTCAAAGTTAAAAAGAGTCAGCTGAGGTTAAGAAACCTAATAGATTTGTCTGCCAGGCAGCGCGCAATGGACGCATTTCACTCCAGTCCAATTAGCAGGAGTCTCCGAGTTTCATGTGGATCACAGTCGGAGGATTGTATATTGTGTCCATCATGGGAATACCATAAAGAGGTGGAGTGTGCCACCAGGGACAAGGAGCATTATAACCTGGCCCCAGATAAGCAGATGGCAATGGATAGATTGGCTTATACCATTTGATAACAAAACACCAAAATGATGGTTATCCACCAACCCTTGAGGACAACGAAAAAACACGATAAGGTTTGACCACATTCACAGAAAAGCCTAATTATTTCAGACAAATCTCATCTTTTTACACAATTAAGTGCAAATAATAACTTTCTAGCATCATATCACTTTCCTAAACTATGAAAAAACATACCAAAGCTATAAGACAAATGAACACTTCTCTCTTCCACGATCACAGAAAACTTACCGTTGCTACTACTGGGTCCATGGGCGAACATGAGATGGTAGTTTTTGTTAGTACGAGTAGCCCTCTGGGTGGAAATTGGGTTTGAGGAGGTGAAGGAACAGCTTATCAATCCGTTTTGCAATGATGCTCTGACGTCAGAAACATTACCCTGTTCAAGAGAGAATTTCAAAGTGAATCCACTCTTTAAGTTCTTGTTGACTTTTTGGAAAAATATATTAGTGAATTGAGAGGAATTCCAGTACCAGAGGGAGGGCTTGTGGAATTGTTCTACCAGTTGAAAAGGCACGATGCAAAGACACCTGGCCATTACTTGATAAGCTACAAATGTAAATGTCATCATTTCCCTGTGGATAAACAGAGTTGATGGAAGAAAATGGTGGATGCTTTGTCTGGTTGAAGAAAAAGAAAGTGGTTAGAGGCTAAAATGGATTTTTCAGATATTTTTTAATTGTTTGTTTTTATTATTATTAATGCGTCTGTCTATCAGGAGTTTTTTGATGACTGGATTTTGAAGTGGATTATTTCCAATAGCACACAACCTTGACCTTTTTGTCATACGTAGAATCATTTATTCACTATCTATACCTCTTATACTGCTCACAAAATCACTGGGTCACAATTACAGCTGTCACTGCACAAACATTGGGGCCAAGAGGTATCGCTATTTGCGACAGAGAAGAGACATTGAAAAGATGTTCCTGACAATATAATTACAAAGTGCAAAGTAATTTCAGTGCTGACAGAACATGAATATATATCGGTACTTTTGACTCTGGCTTTTAAAATACTATACTGTATAATGAAAAAAAACAAAAAAAACTTTATTGTCCTTCCTGAAGAGTGAATTGGATTACATGTTGAAATGAATCAGCTCCATACAGTTACAGACAAGGTGGTGTAATTAAACTGTGTATTCATAATTTTTAATTGTGAGGGCCATTATGAAAGGCTAAGTCTAGGTAACAGTGATTATGTGAACACCCAAGTGTCCAAGGCGAAGCAGTCTCATGATGCAACTCAGACATGGCACTCACTTGAAGATGTCTTTGGATGGATGAATGTCATTAAAGCGGCAATGGAAATTGGCAAACTAGCATTACCATGAGTTCTAAATGTAAATATATCACTCAATAGCATACTGATCTTTACATTACCATAATTTGATCATCTGAGAACCCGAAGGAGATGTATCCATCGGAGGGGCCAGTCAATTCATACTGGAAGGCGTCATTACTAGGGGACAGCATGACAATTGCCATGAAGTAGCAGTCTGTGCTGAAGTCAGGGTCACAGTTCGGAGGCTGACTGAAACACAACTTGGTGATCCCACAGCCCAGTCTGGAAATGCCCTGCTGTTGGATGAAATCCAACAATGAACATAATGATAATCCAATGATTATAAATATGAATGTAACATTAATGTGGTGCATTATAATATTTCTTCCATGCTGTGTTCACATTACACTACAGGCACACTACATAAAAACTCATACCATTTAAATGTTCAAATGACACTGTTCACTTCATCAAATGTTTAATTGCTGTGATAGTCTATAACCCATCAGCTGACTTGTTGATTGAATAGAAAGGCCAGCTACTTAATTTCTAATATTACTTACAGCAGGTGGTACAGGTTGGCTAATTGTTGTTACCACTTTGGCTGTTGGTGTCATGGGGGAACTGGAATCTCCAGGATTGTCGATATTACTGAAGTTCAAGGCAGGGCTTGTGACATTAACCCAGAATGTTCTATAATCCTGCACAAAGGATGCACTGCAGGGACACCATATCGAAATTTTTAAGGACCAATGTGGACACAACAACATCATTCAATACTTTTACTCAGACTTACTGGAAAATAATGCGGCTTGTATATCTCTGAGCTTCTGATGTCCATAGTACCCGAACCGAAGTCTTTGCAGATTCAGAAGTATGAGATACGGTGGATTTCTGGACCAACATACAGCATATAAACATATAGACACACAAAAACACCAGTGGCACTGGGCTGCCTCCATCTAACCCTATTCTCTGCATCCTCTGCTCTCACACCAACTAACTTCTTGTCCTCTTTCACCGCGTGTGTAAATCTCCTCTTCGATTGTCACCTCGTCCCCCTGCCTAGCATATCCGACCTCAGCATCCTTCTACCAATATATTCATTTTCTCTCCTCTGCACATATCTAAACCATCTCGGACTATCTCCAAAGCATCTAACATGTGCTGTCCCTCTGATAGAGTCCTGCATACTCCTATTGTATAGGATGACTGATGGCAAGGAAGATAAAAAAGGCAAAGGCATTGCAGAAGATTTATTGGTGAGTATTGTGCGATTTTCAGGGAGCAGTTGAGACATGTTCTGGGTATTAAGGAGGCATATAAACGGTATACGATGACTTCTACACTAGGTTGGACAGTAAGGATGGAAAAAAATGAATCATACAGGTTGGCCAAGAGGAGAGAAAGAGATGGGAAGGACGTGCAACAGTTTAGAGGGATTAAGGATAGAGAGGGAAATGTTCTGACAGGTGTCAGAAGTGTAATGGGTAGATGGAGAGAGTAATTGAAGAGTTCATGAAAAAGAGACAGAACAAAAATAGTGGGTAGATCATGGTGGACCACAAAGTAGCAGATATTTGTAAAGATAAAGTTAGGTGGGCATCGAAGAGGATTATGAGTGGAAAAGCAGTTGGTCATGCTGATATGGCTCTGGCGGCATGGAAGTTTCTGCAAAAGGTGGCAGCAAAAGGTGGCAGAGTTTATGACTTGATTACTCAAATGTATCTTAAAGAGTGGGAGGATTCCTGAGGAATAGAGGTGAAGTGTGCTCGTGTCCATTTTTAAGAACAAGGCAGACGTACAAGGTTGTGGTAACTACAAAGGTATACAGTTGATGAGCCATACAATCAAGTTGTGAGGAACAGCAGTGGAAGCTAGACTGAGGACAGAGGTAAGAATTTGTGAGCAGCAAGATGGTTTCATGCTAAAAAGGACTTCTACAGATGCAGTGTTTGCTTTAAGAATATTGATAGAGAAGGGAGCGTAAGAGGAAGTTAGATCGGAAGAGCGTC
>CAAKHD010006127.1:69808-130068 GCA_901007705.1 Fistularia tabacaria
TGTGCTCTTCCGATCTACAGCAGTGGAAGCTAGACTGAGGACAGAGGTAAGAATTTGTGAGCAGCAAGATGGTTTCATGCTAAAAAGGACTTCTACAGATGCAGTGTTTGCTTTAAGAATATTGATAGAGAAGGGAGCGTAAGAGGAAGTTGCATTTTGCTTTTGTAGATCTAGAAAAGCATACGACAAAGTGGAACTGTGGTACCGTATGAGGATGTCCAGAGTGGCAGAGAAGTACATGAGAGTGATGCAGGACATGTATGAGTGCTTTAAGACAGTGTGCTGTAGGTATGACAGAGGAGTTCAAGGTGGAGTTGGTATGATAGATGAAGATCTTTGCAGATGACTGTGATCTACAGTGATAGCAGGGAACAGGTGGAGGAAAATCAAGAGAGATGGAGGTATACCCTTGAAAAAGATGTATTAATCCACACCAAGATTGAATAAATGAGGTTACAGAGATAAAAAGGTGGGGATTTCAAGAACTCAGGGTCAATAGCCAAGTCCATTTCCTCACCAAAAGAGGTGGAGAATTGCATGGAAGCGGGTTGTAACGGAGAGAAAAGTGTCAGGGTTAATGTTGAATAATAGAGTATCAGCAAGAATGAAAGGAAAGTTATACAAAATGGTGGGGAACCAGTAATGGTGCTGCCCCCTGTGTTGAGGCACAGGGAGTGGAGCAGGAGGTAGCAGAGATGACAATGTTGAAGTTGACTTTGGGAGTGACTACACAACCTATCTAGCGTATCAAACCCAAATCATAAGACTTATTTTCTATAACATTTGTCCACTTTTAATTGTGTTGCTAAGGAGTCAACTCACCGACCTGCCGCTGCATTTAATTAGCTGTGCTCCCCCTGATGTCAGTGAAAAGGAACCCACAGGAGCCCACTCCCCGATTTCTCTAGCCTGCAACAGGAAACCACTGAATGGTGTGGAATCTGGTGCCTGAAGGTGGACTGCCGAAAGAAAACGAAGAGCACCCCCTTCATCAAACTGCCTTAGTATCAGATTCAGGCTTTTGATTTTCTGGATGTAGTTGAAGTGGAATTATTCAACATAGGCAAAAAATAAATTGAAAAAAAAAAAAAATGTATGTATAGTTTTTACGACAATGAAATTCTTCATATTTCAAAAATACTGTATTTTTTATACAGCAGTCACCAGGAAATAAAGCAGGGTAAGTGTTAGTAGCATTAAGCATTCTTATCCAGCATCATGCAAGAGAAGGTGCTGTGTTTGTTCAGCCAAAAAGTCTCTCAATGTAGTTTTGTATTATCCACTAAATTGGATACCATACTACAGTAAATATATGATAACTGTCATAATAGCATCAGATCAAAAGCTTACCTGTGACCTTCTCTCCGAGCCTAAAAGTGCTGCGGTCTGTGCTGATGCTGAAGGGTGAAGGGTCTCTTTGTGGCTTCAACCCAGAGTGGTGTGGTTGCAGGTCCTCACAGCTCTCCACTACTTGACCTGAACTGTAGGTCTGAACCAATGGAGTGACACACGCCAGCAACAAGATGGTAAAGTCCATCGTGCACAGTTTCCCGTTAAAAACACAGCTTGTCAAAAACATGTACAAAAAATGCTGCCATTCAGCTTAATGGTGGACAGGTGTGTGCATGGAAACAATGGATGGGTGGAGGCAGTATGGGGGAGGATGAATGGAGCATGGGAGGAGCGCAGGTAGATGGAAGTATCAGTATGTGTGTATGCTTGCGTGTATAAGAGAGAGAGAGAGAGAGAGAGCCTATGGGAATATCTTGTTTGTCACAAATAATGAGCACAGCTGTATATTTGTCACCTGAGGAGCAGATATGGGTTGCCATGTGATGACTCATGATGATTATTAGGTTTCAGAGATCCATCAACACCCATCATTAAATTCAGTTTTGTGATGATCGGATTGCAGCTGAATGGTGACTGACCACATCAAAGAACAGGTGCAGGAAGTTCCACATAATTCCACCTGTTGTTAATAACACCATCTATTGCAGTATGTGGATTGTGTGCTTTACCGTTGTGGTCAAGCAAATGCATTTAATTAGTGACGGGTCCGAACACAACCTTCAGCTAGGATTTTGATTTCAGTATCCTTTTGAAAAAAAAAAAGGTAAGTTTACAATTTTTCATCGTTTCTTGACATCACTGTTACAATAGGTAGAAACCAGTAAATTACAATGAAATTCTAAAAGGTACAATAAAAAAATGAAAATGTTTTTGTGCCCAGTTGAGAGATACCTAAAAAGTTAAATTAAATCAAACTTAAATGACCTTTTACTTGGGTTTGAGTGAAAATTCTGACAAAGCAAATTCAACCAGACATTCATTTATCGATAAAATAAATAAATAGATCAATAAAAATTTGAAAACATTGTTCATCCATTTATTATTTAATTTCATCAAAAATGATTTAATCAAAATCTCTTAAAGTCCCCTTCATACAGAAAAAAGTGTGAAATCCAAAGGGAAAGGACAAATATTTCATCATCCCAATCGGACTGATGCTTCTCTTCTGTTATTTGCTTGCAGACTGAAGATCCTCAGGGGTTTGTTTATGCTTTAGAAAGAGTTCATAGATTTCCAAGCGGTAGGGGTCAAAGGTCATGCAGGACCTCGAGGATGGTAGCGATAGATGATGCATGGCTCTGACAAGTACGTGAGAAACAACGTTGGCCGTTCTCATTGGTCAATTCAGGAAGACCTCTCCAAGGCGACCTTAAGGGAGAAAAGCATTACAATTTTCACTAACCTGGATGAAAATTATTAATGAATTTGAGTCATTTTCCGCTAATTAATTTTATCAATTTTATGCAAGAATCGAAAGACAACATGGTGATTATGATGTCTTACCTTTCCAAGACAACAGCATGTTGAGACAATACGTTTTTCACCCAAGTGACAGTTTGATCATACGTCTCCTTTCCCATTTTCTTCGCAAAATAAAGTTTAGCACGCAGGAAGAAACCAATCGGCCAAACCCATTCCTACAAAGGATGAGAAAAGGAGTAAGGAAAAATAAATAAATCAACAAACAATTTAATAAATCTGCTCTCAAATGCAGTGAGACTAATAGTATTGCACAATTTCTTAACTGGGCCTTGATGATAGTTGAAACCTTTAGCTTGGTTGAAGTTATCGTTATTGAGGTCAAGGTCATAAATTCCACAGTACATCATGTCACTGCAAAAAGAACAAAAACAAGATGGAGAGAAGGCATCATCTAAGTGAGTATGTGTATCAGGAATTACAGTAAATTCATTTAATAAATGCTAATTTGCAATACATTTGATTAAAATATCTGGACATTTCGTGCAACTCAATGTCAATGCTGGTGCCACCTGACAGCCATCAGAAAATAAGCATTCAACTAACTCAGGGTCTAATGTCTTGATTCCCAGAGGTCCGAGGAGCTTCTTCCCAGCTACTTCCAGACACGCCCAGGCTTTCTGCACGGTAACCAGCTCAGGAGCCTGCATCAAACAAAGTTAGTAAGAGTGAGTCAAGCATCAGAGTAATAAGTAGTGTGTTCAGATTTACAAAAACATATTTATCTCTACTTTTAAACGTAATTTCATTATACATTTTGATAACCGTGCATAAGCTTGACTTGGATATTCTTGTGAATAGTGATAGAACGGAGATCATGGAATTTTTGATAGCTGTTGACCAATCACAATCCAGGGGTATGTTTTAATTATTTCCAGTGAATGCCGACAGACTGCAGTGCTGAAGCTTTGTATTGAGTCAGGGTATGACTTTGTGAAGACACAATGATTTATTCTTAGGTTTACGCTTCAGTAATTCATGACTCAAAGTCAATGAAATTCTGTTGCCATGCTAATAATAATCTGAAATGTTTAAAGTTGTTAGAAAAATATTCCATTGCTTTTATCTTTCCAATGGCAGTAATGTGCTATCATTTGAAATGGCTCTCTAACTAAGGTGTGACTAAAACTCAAAGGTAGATACAAGAACATATAAACAGACAGAGCTACTCACAACCACCATGGCAATGGGGAAGTTGGGCCGCAGCTGGTAGTCACACCAGGGGCTGGAAGCTCCCAAACTGTCCTTATAGATGCCTCTTTTGTGCACAAGCTCTGGATTTTTTTCCTCAGCATCAGCGGGATCATCGGAAATGTAAAAATTCTTCTCAAAGTTCTCCTGGATCATGCAATCCCACTCCTCATATGAGATGGAATATGCCTGACCTGAAAACAAACATTGACAGAAAAAGTGCACCTGAAAATCTGTGTTACAAAAAGGTGCAAGTGTTCCAACCATGTGCAAGAGGAAAACCTTATGAAGCAGAGGGCTCCTTGTTCTTTCTTCATCTGGTTTATTTTCTAAATAGTTTTCCATTTTTAAGCATCTAGAGTTTAAGTTTGAAGTAAGTGATTAACTGTACCTCCTCTTTGTACGGTCACAGCAGTGTATGGGAAGTGGCCATCTTTATTGAGTTTAACGAGCCATCGGACAGCAGACTTACACAGGCCTACTAACTCGACTGCGGAGCCGTCCCTGGGTAACATACATGCAGATGTACAAACACACATAGAAGAAGTAGAAAAACAACTGCAGTGATCCAAAACCTCTAAAATCCCATTTGCACCAAGAAGTACAAGGTGTTTTACTGACGATACTGTGACTACAATGAACCCATTTTTAAATGATACTGCATTTTAAATGCATATACTAAAAAACAAATGTATGCTTGGAAATACATAGTCGCACATTACTAACATTTATTTCTGAAACCTAGGTGATATCTTGTTTGTGTTTCCATAATCCTCCTTCCATTACTGTTCGGTTCATGAAAATGTGTTCGGTGATGTCCATTTGTGAGTGACAATTGAGGATATTTGTTTATACAAGACTCGAACACGACTTCTGTCAAATATCCTCAACCCTTGAAATTTGAAATGTACCTGGGAGTAGCAGGGATACCCTTGTTCCCGGCCTTCTCACTCTCGCCCATCTTGTCCATCCAAGTTCCACAGCTGAAGCCGTTCCCTCCGAAGACAAAGCCGGTGCTCTGGTCTACTCCAGCCACCATATGGAGCCCTGGGACAGAAATATCACATTATCACAACACAATGCAACAGAAAATGAGATTATTTTATATCAAGAGCTAGAGAAAGTTACTGACCAAGCAAAGCTGTAGGTATTACCCTTTGCTTTTGAGGATTGAAGGTTTGGAACTGAACATGAACAATACCCATTTTCATTTGTGTATTACAATATACAATTAGATTTTTAATATTAAAATACCAATACAATGAGGCTACTAGATTTTCATGAAGAGCCCATCATGATGTCTTTACACTACTTATTTTCTTATTTCATTGTCCATACATATCATATGGTAGTATTAGTAATAGCAATGCCAGGGCCTTAATTTAACAGGATATCAAAACAGATACATAAATAGTCAGTTCGGATTAATTGCCCAACTGAACAAAGAGGGAAAGATTTATTTTCTAATTTTTTTGGTACGGTTTTGGAACTGATCCACTCCCTCCTGGTAAATAACTAGTTTCATCCAAAATGCCAAAATGCAGGAAATCTGGGATTTCCTGGTTGAGTGAATCCCTCAGCTGCAGTTTGATATGGGAAGAAATACAGAAAGCCAAGTAAAACAACTGGGGATACAATTGGATGTTCATTCTGCTCAATCCTATTCACAGCAGCATTGGAGATCATTTAATTAGTAGTAGACTGATTGGTTTGAGAGGGCAGGTCCTGTCAGACGCGAGATTCCCAGACATATAAAGTAACAATGATGGTGTCACTACGCTCCTTCAGATAGATCCAAAACATCCTAGCTCACAGATGATGTGAGCAAGTTTGACTAAAGCTGTCAATCAAGGAAATTTGACTTCTGATGCTCAGTTCACCTTACACTAGCATCTGATGGTATGTAATACTACCTTAACAACAATACTGACAATGGACTTGAAAACCAACAACTACATCAGAAAGCAAACACAACCAGCCCAACAACATCACAGTGTGCCATGGCAGGGTGGGGCCAGCGAAAAAATCCAAATTTGTGATGCAGTCGGAAACTGGCACGTGACTCACCCACAGTTTATGTCCCCGAAGAAGAGGGCATAGAAGCTGAGAGACAATTTGTAGCGCTCTGGCAGCCATATGTTTCTTATTTTCTCTCCACAAAAAGGACAAAATGCATAAACATAAATCCCCGTGCTGAGTGCAAAGGGTGGCTGGTGACCCTGCCATTTCTCCACTATTATGACATGTTCCAGAATTAAACATTCTCCCAGCTGAGGACCATGGAGTTGGTCTGATGGCACCTTCAGAGGTGATTCAAGCAGAAACATCCAGCAACAAAACATAACAATTTTGATTATCTTGTTGGATGAATGACTTATCTTGTGAGAACAATTTCCAAGTAGAACCATACTGTAGCTAAACTCGATTGAAGAGAGGTTGTGGACAGGATTTTAATATCATTAACTTTAGCATACCACTGCCGGTGGTCAGCTCTTATGGCCAGTACAGCTGCTTTTATAAACAATAGACAATTCAAACTGGATTATAAATCTGTAAAACTGCTGGAGCTCAAACATAAATGCCAGCATCTGACTAACCAAAAAAAAGCTAATTTCAACGTTTGATCTTAAACTTAGATAAGTCTTTGATGTTTTGATTTCGTAAATTGGTCAGGAAATGTCATAACATGCAAACAGCAACATCTTGACAGCGTTGCATTCCAGCTTGGTTGATGCTGGAAGCTGTAATGAGCTATAAGATGCAATTTTGTACAAGTTATTACTAAATGTGTGTACCGTCATTGGTTGTGTTGCTGTCTGATTGTGGTCCTGAGTTGATCTCTCTGAATTGGATACCCTGCATATGTCTCTGCATGACCTCTTGGATCACATCATACAGTGGCTGAACCTGGAATATAATAATAAATATTAGCTACATTACTCATTACTCACTTTTAGGACAAACATCAAAACTTGATTCAACCCAATATATTATTGATAATATAACTTATTTGATAAAGTCTGTTTAAATATGATTTATATGTATTACATGTCAAATCAGTCATTGGCAGTAAAATTAATGCAGTTCCCGAAGATAACATCATTCAAGGATTATTATTGTTGTCAAAACTTGGAATACTTGACTATCGTGCACATACAAAAACAGAGCTGTTGCTCACAGTCCTACCCAGGCTCCAGGTGGTTGGGGTTCAGATACGTCAGTGGGGAAGATCCTGGACACTGGACAACCGAGGATTGAGACACCATCGGGAACCAGTGCACAGAATTCTTGCACACTCTGCAGCCACCACCACACTGCATCCCGGCTGTTGTAGCGTGGACTTCCAGCCTGGCTCTGTCGGTTGGGAATCAGGCCATAGCGTAGCAGGCCTGCAAACCTCAAGATCATGTTCCTGTAACATTGCGACAATAGCACACAGACATATGAGTATCTATGCAAGTTACTGATTTTAAATACCTTCTTATATGAACATTGTTTGCAAAACTATTCTTCTCAAAAACAGGAAGTCACTGTGGGTGATTTCAGAAGCCTCTCATTATTGGGTTATGGAATGCAGTTTTTCTAACAACAGAATTTCTTTTTTGGGTTATTAGTAAAGTCATGTTACACTGCATTGGATGGTGAAAAATTCAAAAAAACTTGTTTCTTACGAATACTTTCAACTGGTGTATGGAGCCATCGAAAAACAAATGCATTTGAGCACGAGTCTGCATAATATGTTTGTTATATGGGATTACAGAGCAAAGCTGGACTGACATTTTTCATCCGCCTGTGGTGAGCAGGACTCACCGAGCCTCCAGATGTCTTCCAGTCAGTAACATCAAACCTCTGAGAGCGATGAAAGTGTCGCGACCCCAACAACGAAACGTTCCGACACACAAATGCGGAAGACCTGCGGAGAAAACGTGCAGCCCTCGGCATCAGGGGATATCTTTTGTCTGACTTAATTTTACAAGGTAGTTGATTTGGTGTCACGAAGACACTGAGTTGGCAGCAAAGTATACTGATTAAAATTTCATCTCTGCATTACACTAATTTATCTGTCACTTATTTGCATTATCATAAAACAGATAAGTTTTTAATCCAGGAGCTGCATTTAACGTGAGATGACGTGTCTATTCAACAGACAGGTTAATTTGATGTATTACAGTGAAGTCTTGAACAGAACAATAAAATATATCCTTACAGCTGATTTCTGTGTTTGTTCAAACAGTGACAATAATATGCATCAGGTTATTTTAAAATAAAAGCAGGCAAGGCAAATCCTGGGGAAATTTCATATTTGCATTGCCTTGATTATTTGATTAATATGTAGATTTCATTTTTAAGGGACACCTCCAATAGGTTAATGGTGTCTTCAGATGAAAAAGAAAAAGGTGAAGACCTGCAGCTAGTGACAGATCACCGGGACCCTCTTGGATGGTGATTTCATCGTTGCGGTCTTGAAGTTCAGGGGAGATGGGGGGCAGCAGTGAACATTCCGCCACGCCATACAACTGCACCGAGCCAAGTGCCAGCTGTTTGACCAGGCTGGAGCCATTCTGAACAAAGCTACGGGGGCAGAGGTGGACAATGGATGAAATCAAGTCAAGTCAAATTTTATTTATATAGCACTAAATCACAACAGAGTTGCTCCATGTAAAGCAGGTTTGGATCACACTCTTTACAATGATTTACAGACACTCAACATTTTCCTGTTGAGCACGCACTGGGCGACAGCAATAAGCGAAAACTGCCCTTTAACAGGCAGAAACCTTGGACAGATCCAAGCTCAATGCGAGTTGCCTTCTATCTCGACCGTTTAGGGTAGGAAGAGGGAAAAAGAAAGAAAATGCAGAAATTGATATTTTAAAAATGTTCGAAATTATAACATGTACTTCAAGTGAATTAGCAGTGCCTGAAATGGTAATGAAAATCATTACTAGTTCTTGTTTAAATGTTTATGGTGCTACTGTTTATAGTGTTGCTTCAATTTTCAGAATTAAACAGTTTATACAAAAGACATGATTGTGGACTATGCTAAAGTATTTCATTTTACAGGAAAACACGTTTCCAGATTGTACATATGACAATAAAAACTTTGAATCTTGAATCTAGAATCTTGAAGCTGGCAGTCTGTGATCGCCCTTTTCATGATGTGTGAAAAAAATTGACTCATCCACCTTGACATTTGTTTGAAAATAGCCTCCAGTGCAGTGGTGTAAGCTCCCTGGATGATCGCGTCAAAGTAGCAAGGTACCAGGTAACGAGGGATGTACTTTAAGTAGCTGAAGATGGCCTGGAACCAGTGGCCCAGCTGCAGGTCAAAGTTATACATCAGTCGTTAATAATTCCATTTTGAATAGGCAGATAAATGCTACATGTTTGTTGTATTTGCAGAGCACTAGAGACGCCTGCACTGTAGTCCAAATCTAAACCATAGTTCCAACTCTGAGGAAGGTGGTCGCTGCCCCTTGAAAAAGTTCAGGGAAGAAGTTGTTGTGGTAACTGTAAACAATAAATAATGATAAATATGATTATGGAGCATTTTCCATCAAGTTGCTGTATATGTGAGGGGGGTCAAGAGTAGGACGCATATAATTAAGGTAGAGCAATTCATTTATTGGAAGGGATTTGAAGCATCCAATTAACCTACTGTATGTTTTTAGACTATGAATATGAGATTTCAAGAAGAATTCTAAAAATATGTATGAGGTTAAATTTGCACCCCATCCCAACGGTTCACCCAAGTATCCAGGACTCACCTCTCTCAAGGCACCTCCCTTTGTCAGCAGTCTGTCAGAGATGAAGTCCATCATCCAGTCCCCCTGCCTCAGGTTGACACACAACGGATGACTCAGCTCATTTTTCGGACGGATATCAGCCATTGCTGACACCACCCCTATGGAGGGGAAGCAAAAATGGAATATTGAAACTGCTGAATGATGACCATTGTTATAAGTGTGAAGTCATATATAGCTTTGAACCAGATCATAAGGTGTACCAGAAATTGTATGGTTTAGCATAGTATGGTTTAGCAGTTATTGTTGCAAAAGATTTGATAATACTTTACTTTATTTTTACCTTGCAAACCTCCGTAGTTGAGAGGTAACCAGCCTGGAATGTTGTAGCATCCTCCTCCCTCTTGTCTCTCCTCAGCATCGCAGCGGTAAAGCAGCATGTTCATATCAGCCAGCGTCAGTCCAGACATGATCCTTAGGAGGAGGACGATTACATGACAGGACTTAAAGTACATAGAGGGAAATTTATCCTTAACATATGTTGGTCAAGAGAGTGTGTGGTTATGTGTGTGTGTGTGTGTGTGTGTGTGTGTGTGTTTTGTAGTTATGTAGTTTGTAGTATGTATGTGTGTGTGTGTGTATTTTTCTATGTGCAAATATGTGTATATATATATGTGTGTATATATATATATATATATATATATATATATATATATATATATATATATATATATATATATATATATATATATATATGTGTGTGTGTGTATATATATATATCTATATTTATATTTATTTATTTACATATATTTATATTTATAATATTTAATTTATTGACTCTTAATTCATTATTTTGGCTGGATTTTTCTGAGTGATTTTTCTTGTCATTATTCAGATAATAAATGAATATAAATTTAGAGGGGAAATAATGTTAAATATCAGCAAGATTCACTTTACAATACATAGCAAGACAACATCATATGAAATAAAAAAAATCAAAGTGTCGGAAAATTAAAATAGAATTAAGAGCTAAGAAGACCTTAAGAATTTAAAATTCATTTGAGATACAAACAATTCATTTGAAAAATGAGTTTGGTGGGAAACTAACCAGTGAAATGGCAGTGCAAGTTCTTAAAACACACTGCACCTTTAAATATACAATACGTCATAACTCTGGAATACATAAATTAATATTTTTTCTCATCTTTCACTGACTGAAATTTGCATTGGTGTGCTTAATATTTAGTTCATTGTGACAGAGTCATGATCACCTGCAAGAAAAGGAGGAGAGACAGAAAAAAAAGCACTTGCCTTGATTGAAAAACTATTCAACTATCATATGACTATATGAAGTTCAATGCTCAGCTTCTTCAGACAACATCCGTTTCAGAGATGAGACTGTGGCATCTGAATAAATTATTTTACACACAGCTATAACTTTTATATAGTTTTCATTTATACTGACTTGATAAGGGGCCTTGTGAGAACAGAGGAGGTGTTCTTCTCAGCCAAGCTTCCTGTTTGGTACCGGGGACTGAACTGGATAAGATGGCGTCTGAGAAACCCCAGCTGCTCCCGCGCCTGTGACTCCAGAGTGATCCTGCCGGGGAACAGAGGGAAGATTAATCTTCCACAAAGACAGCAAAATTAAAGTTCCTGGATGTGAAGGTTACTGTTGTGTCAGGATTCTGAATGAAAAAATAGTTGTTCAAAATAAACTTTCATGTCAGATTTACATGCTGCAGAGGAGCTGCTCATGTAGCGTGGTCAAGGGAATTGAAAAGAGTCTCACAAAAATATTTTGTTTTAAAAAAGAGAAATTAATCACATCCTTACCTGTCTCTATATCTAATAAAACAAGACAAATGGAAAAAGAAAATAAATAACAAATTCTGTTTTGTTCCTAATGTGATTAAAAGTTTGATAAAAAAAAACTTTTATCAAACTGTAACTTTTATTTATTATTTATTGCCGGTGAACTTTAGCACGCTGGCATGCCACAAACGCAGCCACCCATTCCCTGATATCCTTACGCATGTCAGGCGGGTCTACAGTTTGCCCTCGGTTTTCAGGCTCGGCTCACCACTGTTTTACGCGATCTTTTGTACCGGCGGAGCTCATGTTGGCTCGTTTTGTGTTTCTGCAACACGACCCTCACCGTTCACCTCTTCAGCCCCTGTACGATGAGGGGGGTGGCCTCTCACCCCTCGGGAAAAGATAGGAACATAGGGTAACTTATAAGAGTGGTGGTAGGAGCACGCAGATGGACTACATCTTGTATAGATGAAGTAGTCTGAAAGAGATCAGTGACTGCAAAGTAGTGGTAGGTGAGAGTGTAGCCAGACAGCATAGGATGGTGGTCTGTAGGATGACTCTGGTGATAAGGAAGATGAAGAGGACAAACGCAGAGCGGAGGATAAAAGTGGCTGAAGCTGAAATGGAGTGTTATATGATTTTCAGGGAGGAGATGAGAAAGGCACTGGTTTGTAAGGGAGAGCTTCCAGATGACTGGACAACTGCAGCTAATGTGATCAGGGAGACAGCTAGGAGAGTAGTTGGTGTGTCATCTTGAAGGAAAGTAGATCAGGAGACTTGGTGGTGGAATGAGGAAGTGCAGCAGTGTATCCAGAGAAAGTGGTTAGCAAAGTAGAAGTGAGACACTGAAGGGACTGAAGAGGAGTACAGGAGTACAGGAAGATGCATCATGAGGTAAAGATAGAGTTAGCAAATGCAAAACAACAGGCATACAATGACTTGTATGTTCGGTTGGACAGTAAGGAGGGAGAGAATGATTTATACAGGTTGGCAAAACAGAGAGATAGAGATGGAAAAAATGCAAAGCAGGTCTGTGTGATTAAGGATAGAGAGGGAAATGTATTGACAGATGCTAGAAGAGTGATGGGAAGATGGAAAGAGTACTTTGAAGAGCTGATGAATGAGGGAAATGAAAGAGAGGGAAGGGTAGTAGAGGTGACTATTGTAGACCACATAGTAGTAGATAGTCGTAAATGTGAAGCAAGGACGGCATTGAAGAGGATGAAGAATGGAAAGGCAGTTGCTCCTGATGATATACCTGTGGAGGTATGGAAGTGTCTGGGAGAGGCATTAGTACAGTTTCTGTCTAGATTATTCAACAGGATCTTAGCGAGTGAGAAGATGTCTGAGGGGTGGAGAAGAAGTGTGACGGTGCCCTCATTTAAGAATAAGGTGGATGTGCAGAATTGCAGTAACTATAGAGAGATAAAGTTGATGAGCTATAGAATGAAGTCATAGGAAAGAGTAGTGGGAACTAGACTGAGAACAGAAGTCAGCATTTAGGAGCAGCAATATGGCTCTCTGGCTAGAAAGAGTACTACATTTGCAGTATTTGCTTTGAGAATGCTAATAGGGAAGTACAGAGAAGGTCAGAGGAAACTGTGTTGCACTTTTGTAGACCTAGAAAAAGCATACAACAGGGTGCCAAGAGTGGAACTCTGGTATTGTATGAGGAAGTCTAGGACCATGATGTTTGCAGATGACATTGTGATCTGTACTGAGAGCAGGGAACAGGTTGAGGAAAATCTTGAGAAGTGGAGGTATGCTCTGAAAAGGAGAGGAATGAAGGTTAGTCGCAGCAAGACAGAATATATGTGTGTGAATGAGAGGAACCCAGGTTTAATGGGGAGGTTCCAGGGAGTGGAGATCAAGAAGTTGGAGGATTTCAGGTACTTAGCGTCAACAGTCCAGAGCAATGGAGAGTAAAAGTGGAAAAGAGGTAAAGAAATGGGTTCATGCAGGTTGGAGTGGCCGGAAAAAAGTTTCAGGGTTTCTATGTAATAGAAGAATATTAGCTAGAATGATAGGAAAGGTTTACAAAACAGGGGTGAGACCAGCGATGCTGTATGGTTTTGAGACAGTGGCACTGAACAAAAGACAGGAGGCAGAGCTGGAGGTCGCAGAGATGAAGATGTTGAGGTTCTCTTTGGGAATGACAAGGATGGATAGGATCATGAATTAGTCCATAAGGGGGACAGCACATGTTAGATGTTTTGGAGAGAAGATCAGAGGAGCCAGACTAAGATAGTTTGGTTATGTACAGAGGAGGGATAGGGACTGTATTGGTAGACGGATGCTGGAATTGGAGATGCCAGGCAGGAGGTCTAGAGGAAGACCGAAGAGAAGATTTATGGACGTAGTGAGAGAGAATATGAAGGTAGTTGGCATTAGAGATGAGGATACAGAGAATAGGGTTAGATGGAGAAGGTTGAATCGCTGTGGCGACCCCTGAAGGGAAAAGCCGAAAGGAAAAGAAGAAGAACAACAACAAGACCCTGTAGGCTATCTGCACCAATAGCAGTCGTTGTAAACCCGGATCTCCACCGATCCAGTTTGAAATTCTTAGGTTTGATTCTTGAACTGAATTTTATAATCACAATAGTCATATTAAATGTAAACCAAATCTATGTTTATATTTCTTACTTCATGTATTTTACGTCAGATGAACAAGGTTCTGTCAGACTTCTTGCATTTTAAAAGCTCGTAAAAGTGGCTTTCAGATGTCAGCGTGTCGCCGTTACATAAAGCTGTTATTGTCAGTACCGTCAGGGCTGCACCGTGAACTGGGGATTATAACCCACCTGAATATGATGATACAGCCCGGTGTGAAGTTCTCAAATATTATCTGCTGGAAGACACCGTCTTTTCTGGAGACTTTGTGCACTTCTTTCACCATCTTACTGTCCTCCAGCTGAAAGACATTTGGAATAACTCAACATTGGAATTAATTGGCATCATTCATCCTGTATTCAAAATCCCATGAAATGACCCAGCACAAATAAAACTTCAAAAAAGATACAATTTTTTGCACTTAAAATATGGAACTTCTAAAATAATCGATCTATCCATCATCCGCCGCTTATCCTACACTCAGGCTCGCTGGGAATGCTGGAGTTATCCCAGCTGTCATCGGGCAAGATGCGGGGTACACCCTGGACTAGTCATCAGTCAAATGCAAAGCCACATATACAGACAAACAACATTCACTCACTAGGGGCAATTTTCAAAATAACCTGCATGTTTCTGTGGGAGGAAAACAGAGAACTCATAGGAAACCCACACAGACACGGAGAGAACATTGAAACTCCACACAGAAAGGGGCCCCGTTGGAATCGAAACAGGGTCGTTCATGCAGTGAGGCTGAATTGCTAACCAATGCGCCACCATGTTGCCCTAAATTAGACTCAAGAAAGAAAAGTATTTCATAAAGAAACAAATGAAATGAACATTATCATCCCAAATTGTTTGATCATTCCATGTATTTGCTGACTAATCTCTTGCTGATACTGAAACAAAACAGGTAACCCCAGAGTTTGCCAGTTTCACTCTTTCACTTTCAAGTTTTAAAGTAAAAGTTTAAAGCTTAAAAGCAATATACCACAGCCTTTCTACCATTGGAAAGCATATCCTAGTCAGGCAGTTGCTACATTTCCAAGCATCAGGGGCAATGTGATACCTTGATGCACTCTTGTATCTCCACATTGTACTCCGGCAGACCACCCAGTGAGTTGTCGCCTTTACCATCAGCCTTTCTCATAACAGTACGAGCCTCCAACATCACCTCCTGGATCTGACCTGCGAAGACCACAGGCTCAGTTCAGGGTGTAAGTGCAGTGAACTAGTATACTGTACCTCTGACAATCATTTTAAGTTCAGGATCTAGTTTAAGGATGATCACATGGTATGAATATCGGTGGGACATCCTTGTGTTGGTGTGCCTCTGAATCCTTGATGGCCCTCCATAGCACAGCGACCACAGACTCGTGGGTGCTCGGACAGTGTCTGGTCACTGCTATCACGCCTCCACCCAGCTGCTCCACATGGACCTAGTAACCAAAGAGGAAATCAAGTGGAATAGCAGATTTCTGGCCACTTAATTGCTTAATACACCCAAAAGGACTGAAGCGTGAGTCGAGATCTTTGGACCGAACCTGCGTGAAGCCTTCGACAGCCAGCTTCTTGTGCAACTTGTTCAGCGCCAGCTTCCCCACGACCATCCCGGTCTGCAGGTTTACTTGGTTCCACATTTGGACTGCAGGGTTCCAGCGGCTGTACAGGGGATCCTCCATGGTTGAGAATATCTGAGCAAGAAGAAGTATTTAGCTATAAATCTGTTTTTTAAGATTGGACATAAAATAAGTCTCAAGAGCATGTTTCTTAAGAGCCAGACTTTCTGGCTTTCCTTCTAAGGAAAGCCCTGTTGTAAAAATTACTGATGTGCCTTTACATTGATGAGCCTACAACAGTATCTCATACAAGGCCCATGTTCGACTCAACTAAACCATATGAATCCCACTAGTGCTTTTTCATCTTTGACAACTTAAAATGTGTGGCATGAAAAAGGCTTTAAATCCCAGTCTTCCCCCCAACTGACAGTATGCAGCACAAGGGATAATCTTGTGAATGTGTTCTTACATGATAAGGAAGCAGCTCATCGTACCCTCTGGTGCTTCCTGCAGCACAGTGGGCCATTGAAACCAGGGCAGATCTGGGAAGGCAGTCATACACCGACTGCTCCTGAAATAAGAGAAATTGTGTTTCAGTGCAACGCACGAGGGTTATTTTGGAGTTTTCTGTTTGATTGTTGAGACATTTTTGAAAATATTTGTTGATTTCTCAGGACAAATCCCATGATCCCATGATCCTTATGAAAAATAAGAAACCTGAGGTATGTTACAAAATGAATCTGTAAATATTTCCGGAAATGCAATGTCAGACCTGTAATTATTGTATGTGTATGTGGTCAGATCTACTGCTAAATAAATAAATCAATAAATCAATCAATAAATAAATAAATAAGTGCCACGTGGGGCATTGGTTAGCGCTTCCCCTTCATCACAAAGAAGTCCTTTGCTCAATTCTGCAAGGGCGCCTTTCTGTATGGCATTTGTGTGCTCTCCCCGTGTCTGCGTGGGTTTCCAGCGCATTCTCCATTTTCCTCCCACAGTCAAAAACCAAAAATATGCCATAAGTTCATTGGAGACCCTAAATTGTCCAAAAATTAGAGCGACAGAGTGAATGGTTGTTTGCTTCTATATGCAACAATGTTATCCTCTGAATGAAAATAAACAAATAATCATATTGATTAGAATAACAGTAGAAAAAGTGTGAGGAAAATGAGTATAACAGATGTATGACACTGAGACCTCAGTCCTCAGGAGGTTTTTTTTATTGGATAAAGCTATCAATTCAGCACAAAGTTACATTCTGATAATAGAGAAGAAAGCACACCTTACTATGACTTTCCAGGCGCGTATCCGTTAACATGGTATGTACAAAAGCTGGGACCAGCGGCCGCAGGCTGGGCTGGATAAAGGCACCTACTGGCTCACCACCAAAGAAAGATGGGCAATCCACCTCTAGTTGACTGTCAGTAACATCTGGCCATAAAATGTTGCGGGAAAATAGATAAAAATGAATGAATACATTTAAAAAATATTGTAGTTGTATTTCATTTTGTTAGGGTGGTAGAGAAATACAGTCTCTTGTGTTTGTATTTACACACTCATGCACACACACACACACGTGTTCACACACATACATACTGTACATATATATGAACAGTATACATGCTGTATTTTTACACATATACATACTCTGATCTGGTGATAGACACCCACAAAACTCTTGGTCCCCCATCAACTCCTTTTTTGTTATTCTTATCTTTTATCAATTCAACTGATTGAAAGTAACTACATGTGTTATAAGAATCTACCCAGCACAAAGGATGAGATTTTGTGAAAATATTGTGCAAAACAAAATGTAAGAGGAAATGAAAATAAATTCCCAATCAGATACACACACACAGACATACTGCTGATGTGAATACTTACCTCTGATGAGCGAGGTAATACCCAGTGTAGTCACACAGACACTCTGCTGCTCCTCACTGATCATGAACAGCTCAGCAAACACATACAGGTCTGGCCTCAGAGAGCGAGCCTGATCCAGCATGTACTGCCGCACCAGGCCAAACCACAACAAACACAGGATCACCACCCAAAACATGCAGAGATGGACCAGCAGACACAATGACAGGACGAAGGGACATTGTAAAGCAAGGCGGATTGATGAAGACCAATGAGTGGATAGGACAAGCAGAAAGAAATGGGTGATCAGGAACAATGTTATTAGTTAATCAAGTGAAAACAATAATGCGGATTTAATAAATGGTATGAATTCAAACCGATTTTAAAGTGATCAAAAAGATGTGTGAAAACATGCATGTTTAGTCAGAATTATGAAAAAAAATAGAAAAATGGAAGAGAGAGAGGGAATAATAGATTTAGTGTCATTCCCAATCCAAACAGATGCAGCTCTTCGCAGAGCAGAGACTTTGCAGCGCTTTGTCCGAATCGCACAATTCCATCATTGTGCAGTGCGGTGCAAGCTGGCGGGGATGGGGTCAGTACCTCGCACCAAACTTGTGATTCCCAGGTGGTTTACAAAGACATTGTCATTAAGCTGACTGCCGGTAAAGAGCTTGGCTATCACATAGAGGTTAGGCCTGACGACTCTGGCGGCTGCAAGCAGCGCCTGCAGGAACCAACAGATAAAGGACAACCAACCCAGAGTTTATCTGCTATTCTTAATTCTTACCCAAACATGAATCTTCCAATTTTTCATGATTATTTTTTCCATTCCATTTATTTGTTTCAGAGTCATTTATGAAAAGGTTTGTTGTGGTCCCAATGTTTTCAGTCTGTTTATGGTCTCTGCAAGGGTTCTTTAAACAAGTCCCTATGGGTTTGCGGCCTGTTCCTCTGTGATCAGCCAGGATGAATGATGAACACTGAACTTCTTGATTTCTTTGTCAATTCCCTGTGTCCCATCTAATTTAACGCTTGTGTTGTATTTACTTCTGGGATATATTAAGAAAATGGGAAGGTCTCTTCGTTGTTCTCCACATATTGTTGCCTTCTTAAAATAATCGGCATTTTTAGATAAAAGTAATTTTTTAAGCCTTTCAGAAAAAGACAGAAAACTGAGCAATGTCATGAATAAGGAGTTGATTCAAGCAAAATATTTTTTGTCAAATAATTACTTAAGCAATTATTTTAAGAAGGTGACGTTATGTTAAATTATTGTTTGTTGCAAAATATTTTTGAAATACTGGGATAATTTTTTTATGCCCTCAGCTCTTTTTTGTGCAAAATTGTAAGACACAAAAACAGTCAGATTAAGAAACCCACTTAGAACTTGTGAATGGAAGATCAAGTCTTGACTGATATCTCTGAATAGTCCTTTGCCTCTAGTGTCTGTCAAGTGTAATGACTTCATGGAATCCCCAATGTACTTCAAGTTACACCACCTGCAGTTTCATAGCAAACAGCGGTACAACAACGACACAAGAAGTAGTCTCAGATTGCAACACAACTTTGAGGGATTGCTCCACCAGCTGTTTAACTTTAAGCCCTTGCTGAAAATGTTATCAATCAGGCAGTACATGTACCTTCTATTAAATAGAATAAGTTGATCCAATCAATTTGAACGAGAAAAAACAAAACAAAACAGTTCTATATAGTTATAATTAGTCTTAAAATTGGATCTCAAATCGGTAAAAGTCTAGCGTTAATTGCTGCAAATGCAATTCCAGATTATTTGGTCAGAAGGCCATTGACTTTCTATGGATGCATGTTATTTTTTATCTGCTGGCAGGAGTGTTTTTAAATGTCAAATACACATGTATTGTAATACATATGTATTAGCTAGAAGTAGAAATGCTCAACGAGACATGTCCAAAAGCTGCAGTCAGTCTTGAGCAGTTCTTGGAATATACCTGAGTGACGTGAAGCGGGGTGGATTGGCAGTTGACCAGGCGAACACCACAGAAGATCTTGGCTGTCATCTCCGTGTACGTCTTCATGTGACCCCACAGGTAAGGGCAGTCTTCTGGTTTCTCTCCATAGCGCAGCTTGATCGCGTCACTCTGGCAGATCAGTTTTCTCAATAAGTAGACCTCTGAGGCTGCACAAAATAAGAGAGGGACAAACATCAAGCTGCATCCATATCTCCCTGCCATATTTGAATTTAAATTTCACTTTCAATTGTAACTCTCCCTCGACGCTAACAGAAACAGATATGTCACACCCCTTTTATTTTTGACATAACTGAAGACTTAGGAGGGTCCAAAGACTGTCAGGTCCTCTGCTAAGTTCCATGGGGGAAAATCGTGTGTTTTTTATAGAGCTGAATATTATAAGGCTGGCTGTCTCGGAGAAAGGGAACTGTCTGGAAAATGCTTTAAGAAAGAGTTGAGATTTCTCATGAATGAAAAGAAACTTAAGAGTAATTTCTTCCTTGGTTTGCAATGAGCGGGCTATCGGCATTTACTGAGGTTTGCATTTTGTATTTACTTTTCCTTGGAGTTTGTCCAGGAGGAATTGTCACTCGAGCCAGGTTGGCAGCTTAACTTGCATTTCACCGTTCAAAAATATAACAAATGCAGCAAATTAATGTGAAATATTAAAAATGTAATATTTAAGAGCCGTTTTTATCTGAGGTAAGTGCTTCCACTTCAAAGCAAGAAGCCCCCTGGTTCAATTCTGAATAGAATTTCTGTGTGGAGTTTGCATGTTTACATGCATGTTCTCCGCATGTATGTGTGGGTTTTCTCCAGGTTCTCTGTTTTCAACCCACAGTCCAAAAACTTGCAGCAGAGTTAGGCTTAGGGTTAGGGTTAGGGTCATGTATCAAGTTGCTTTGTTATTACTAACTGTAAGAGTCAAGGTAGATATCAAGAAATCTACCTTTAAAGCAACAAACAGGGAAGAAAAAGGGTGGAATGCAACTGAGACAACCACTAACCTGGCTCTGTAGAGTATTTGAGTGGATCTTTTCCCTTCTTGAAGCCATCATGAGCCAGGAAGTGACACGCCATGTCTCTCTGCTCCATCAGTTGCATTTCCTCCTCGAAAGTCATTTCTTCAAATGGGAAGGTAAAATATCTGCAGGAGGGGTCGAATGGTTGGTGGAGACCAAACCTTATAGCATTTGATACTGCAGTTTACCACAAATATCTTATTTCTTAGCTGTCAATAAATCGATGTCATCAAATGTTTATCTTCTTTTTTGAGCCAGTTTGAATCAGAAAAACATTATTTGATGTTAATTTCAACAATTGTATGAGCTGAAATGCCACCATTGTGCTATAAAACAAGAAATATCAAGGTCTGGGAATATATTGCAAGAAGACTGATTTGTGAGCAACACAACATCAAATTTAAAAAAATAAAAGAAATCAACAGCTGTGTTTCTATCACTCTATTACGTGTGTATATTTGATGAGTTTCCATTAAAAGCGTTGATGCTAAAGTGTAAAGAAAATTGATTTGGTAAATATGAATTTGCTCATAAGGAATATATTATTTGAATTGAGTAATTCTGGTCAAAGTACATTTTTACAAGTGAGAGCTCCTTTCTTGAATATATCAATAAATAGATAAATAAAGAATATTTATTTTGCTCATTATATTTATATTCTAAATTGTTAAAGGAACAACCTGGGACAAAGGGGATTTTTTCTTGTGACTGGTCCCAGTTTGGGCCCCTCTTTAGCAAGACGGTCATAGAAGACAGTTTCCAAAATGCAACTGGTCGCCTGAGGGGTGAAAGGAATCGTGAGACAAAACACTTTGCAGAAAATATTGAAAAATTTAAATTGTCAACAATGTCATTTGAGATCCAATTGACACACACAAACACACATTTGTGGACATCTACCTGTTGTGTATAGTTGTTCATCTCCTGATACAGTTTGGAATTGAGGTCCTCAAGTCTCCTTCTGAAACTGTCACAACACTGTTGGACATCTGATGCGCTGTTACTGTAATTGGTAGTGGGCAAAAGTATGAAAAAAAAAAGTTTAAAGGAATATAGGTGATTGCTTTATTCAACTCATCTGTTTAATAACAACAGTGAAAGTGCTGATAGAAATTGGTTTTTATAGGCTTAACTCTGGGCCATTTTGATAGCAGTCATTCAGGTCTTTGGTAAGTGTGAAAAAAGAGATGCTATCTAACATCTTGCCTCTTAGATGACTGACAAAATTAACTTCCTGTAGATAATGTCACTCATGGAACAAACTATAAAATGTAGATACATTGTAAAGTAAAATCGAAATAATAATAAATGTTTAAACAGATAATTAAATGTTGTTCTTTCCAATGCACGATAGAGACTTAATTGTGCTTCAGTTAACGGTTAGAGAACAGTAAAATGGCATGAATGCATCAGGGTGGAGGTACATTTGAGCTAGCAGAGGGTCCAAGACATAGTCAATGTCCAGGGTGTTCCCAAAGCGTCTGTGCTGAGGGTCTTGAATTATCTTCAGCTCCTTTGTGACCTCTGGACTGGACTTTGATTTCCCTTCAAAATTGCCTGCAAGGACACAACGTCGTTTGCATCGGTTTACACCTAGTAGTCAGTGGCCCACCCTAAACATGGGACCAAAGTCAATATTGTTTGTGTAGACCCCTCTCAAGATTAAAACAAAAATTACTTCTATAAACTCTGTTCACCCCGATTTTTCATTTCTCTGTCTCACCTGACTGCAGCAGCTGTCTGAGCTGCTCTATGGCTGCATCCACATTCACCTGCAGGAACTCCCACAACTTCAGTCTGGAGAACACCTGCTGCTGTAAGACGCCACACAGGGCCTGACATCAAAACACACACACACACATAGCAGATGTCATTGACAGTCACTCATTCATAAAGTGCAATGTCATTAACCATCCATTTGGTGTTTTTTTAGGGAGGAGTCAGCAGTGTCAAACATAAACAGGACAGAAAAGGATCATGCAACATGTATTTTGTGCCTCATCATTTACAATTATGCCTTGTATCGCTCTTTGAGAAAACCAGAAAACGGGTTTGGGGGCACATGTTCTTGGTCTGCATGATTTCATCTTGAGCTTTGGACAGTTTATGCACTGACTTAGGGTTATATACAATAATGGCCGATAAAATGTTGTGATTAATATAGCCATGGTTTCAATACATGGTGCTTCATTGCACTGTTGATCTACCAACTAAAGACAGAGTGGGACAAATACCTAACAGTGTCAGAAAATTAATACGTACATCTACTAATTTGATTACTGCTACAACCAATGATGTTCTATTAACTCCCACTCACATGTAACCCTAATACCGAATCTGAGCAGTGGCGTGCGTTGAGGTTCATGGCAGGTGAGGCATTGACTTCCTTCGGAATGATATTTATAATTGTAAGAACTCAAAAGAGTTTATTGTTCCCAAGAGCCTCATCTATTTTTTTTTTATACTGAAACTGAAACAATGTGTAGTCTTTTCTTTATTTCTGTATGAAGTCTACGCGTATATACTTCTCCATGAAAAAATCTGTTACTTTGTTGTAAAAGTCCTCCTTGTTTTCTTTAATGTATCTTATTTATTTTATGCTACTTTGCTTATAGAAGGAGGACAGCAGTACCTAGCACCTACCAAGTCACATACGCCCCCTTCAGGTGAGGCACAGTGATGTTTGCCTCACCTCATGACTTTTCTCTACGATTTCTTTTCAAATCAGCAAGAATAATTGTATCACACACTAACCGTAAAGATATTACGCAGCTTGTTGAGGGTTGTGTTGTATATAATAATATAATAAATCTTTCTACAAACACTACAAACAAACATTCCATTGGCGATATACTGAGATACAGAAACGATCATGCACCACGCAGCCCTGTTTGTGAGGGACTGCGTGTGTAGAGGTGAGCTTGGCTTTCATTTGATCAACAAATTCAGAGATTTGTACTTGAGAACATTTAAAAAAAGACTGGAATCATACAGCAAATACAATTCTGAATCAAATCAGTGGAAAAATGTTCATATTTATTCTGCGTGATCGTTTATTTTGTTTTTTCATTCTGAGAGAAAGTCGGATGAAAACCAAGCTTACATGTAGATTCTGCTCATCTTGGATCAGTGCTCGGACTCCTTGATCAGCATATTTCCCATCAGCCACCTCACAGCTCAGGTGCCAAAGAGCTCTATCCAGCAGCCAGGCGGGTTTAAGATACGGAGAGTTGACCAGGTTGTAACCACATTCAGGATGCTGATGGATCCACTCACAGTCAGCCGCTGAGAGGATAGGGGAAGAGGTGTCCCCATATGAATGAGCTAAACTTAAGTTTCATATAAAATACAGAAAATTTAAGCTAGCCTTTTATGCCACCACCACGCAGTGACTGCCATTTATGCAGTTTAAGATACGAATGAATAACTCTAAATCTCCTTTGAAGCCATAACAATGTTCAATGGTTTGATTTCAAAAACATTGCTGTCTGAATTATTAGAGTTTCCCGGAGTAAACAACAGATACATACAGCCCACTCCTTCTGTTACAGTGGAGAATGCACATGTTAGTTAACCATGACTTTGGTACGTTGTGTTCAAGTGCCACTTGTTCAGGCCACATCGCATTTGACCTTCATGTGTGCTATTTTTTTTTTTATGTTGGTGTTGTGTGTCTCCACTCTCTGGGTGGGTTGACATTTGAGGTGTATCACCAAAGCATAAACCCAACACCTATCCACACAAAGGACCTAAGCAGTATTACTCTGGAACCTGCAAGACTTACAAAAATATCAAATGCCAAATAATTCATGGCATTTAAAATAAATTGAATACTTTTGTCTGATTACTTCTTAATGTATTATATTTGCAATATTCAACTTTTCTTTAATTCTGATAGAGGGCACCTGCATGCCCCTTGTATAGAAAAACAAAATACTTCTCAAATTCTTGTAATTTCAAATACAGAGCCTTTATATTTTAGGCTTTGGAAATGAGGAAGAGGGTAGTTAAGTCTTGACAAAGAGTTGCCTTTTGCCATTACAGGTCTATCTACACATATGACCCTCAGTGTGATTAGACCAAATGTCATAGTTGAAACTGAGAAGGTGCAACAGCCACAACTGCCTGCTTGAAAGGCCAACAGCTGTGGTTCTTTTCCACTGTGGCATTGCCACTGTTCTAGATAAAAATAACTTTTCACTGTCATCACTGTAGGAATTTGTGCAGTCCGGATGAAGCTTTCACTTGTGCCATCAAAACTCAGTGTTTCTTTGTGTCTGTTTGTTGGGCATGGTCCTTGATGTACTCACCCAGTAGCAGGTACTACGAATGGTTATTACATAACATAACACTAGATACAAGTTAAATGACAAGAAGCTGCTGGGTAAGAATTATCAGAGACCCCTTGCTATGATATTATATTAGATGCGCTGTAACACATTATTACTCTGATTTTAAATATCTTTCAATACAATGCCATTTATTACCCTTTTACAGCTTCAAAAGATATTTATAGCAATACTTGTGTGTTTGACAATTTTCCAGTGGATTCCTCAGCATTTGAGTCTGGAGTAATTTAAGAGGAGTCTGAGTGTAGCACCAACGTTGAGTGTAACGTGAGGGAGACCAACTGAATCCACTTGTCACGATCATCGGAGCACACATACCTGTCCTCTATCGGAATTTCAATTATTGTCACAACATTATAGCTGTCAGCATCTTAAAATACATGATAACGGTCTGGTGCAAAATCAGACATAAACGAAAAAAAAGCCTTTCTCACTTAATAAGGTTCATAACAGAAGAACTGCAGTTGAGTCTCAGCTGAGTGGAAGTTGGTAAAATATTTGTCAAACATCGAACTACATCAGACTAAGTATTTCAGGAATGACACCGAGCACTGCTAAAAGTATCAGGAATGTCACATACATTAAAGATAAAATATATACATATATATATATATATATATATAATTACCTGTTTGGTTATAGACCACATCTGTAATGCAAGCTACGTTCCAATCTCTGCGTAGCACCTCCAGTAAATCGGCAACGTCACTCCATGAATAATGCTTCCCCTCAGGTGAGAATTTAGGGTTCAGCTCCAACTGATCCGCCAGAGAGTAACAGGAATCACTCGAACCGAGCTTTTGCAGTGGGGTGAAGTTGATCATATTGTAACCTAAAAAGATCAGAACAAATACAATAATCACACACACATGACTTGAATTGTAATGGCAGGAATTTGGATTTTATCGAAGGGTTGTAATAACCACTTATATTTTACAACCAAGTTAATGGAAAACTCAAAGAAGAATCATGTAATGGGACAACAGGTATTATTGCATGTCTGTATTTGCCCTTTTTTACATTTGTATTACATCCGTTGCCATCCCTAACTGCCAGCATAAAACTGCACAATAATGGAAATGACAATATTTCCTTTGAGTTTGCCCACAGAGAGGCACAATGGCTCATTAAAATAAGTGTGGCTAATGTGCTTGCATGTTTCGGCTATGTTGCGGAAACACTGCAATGCTGTATAAATCAACACCCTTGCATGCCTATTATGTCGATTCTCTTAAACAAAACATCCCAATGGTGATGTTGTTGTTCCAGTACTGTCGCAGAATCTCTGTGTGGTACTTCAGCATCTCAGTGGCCATGTAGAGGTAGCTGGCCAAGCAGTTTTGCTGTTTTTGTACTATGTCTTTCTACAAAATCTATTCAAATGTGTTACTTATATTCAGACAAATCCAAGCTATTCATGCTTAAAGCTCACCTACTGATATGTTTAGTTGCTGAAAGGTGAAAATTTTGGATAGTACTCATTTCAAGTGTCCATTATACCTCCATTGAGGCTCTATTTTGCTCTATCAAACAAGTTAAATGAGGAACAGAGCAGCAAAAAGATTGAAAGTTGTTTTAAAACTTCAAAACTGCAAAAAAAGAAAAACATATCTGTATGGCAAATGTTGATGCGTAAAGGACCCGGGGGTTGTAAGCCATGGTTACTGCCTCTGTTTGTTATACTGACTCACTGACCTGTCTCCTTTGCAACTCTGAGTCGGTCCAGCCACTCGTCCAGTGGGCCGAGGCCCTTGGCCAAGTATGTTTGACAGCTGATGGAGTCCAGTGGGAGAATGTTGTCTTTGGCTCCCACTCTCAGAACCGGATCAACCACAATGTAACCACCACTCACTTTTTCTTTATCCCTGTTTAAGAGAAAAAATCATGCTAATAATCAATTATTAAAGCCTTCAAGAGATAATTGATTATGTTGTTATGGGTGACATTTATTAAGACACTATCCCTTTTTACTTTTACAAACAGAATTTCCAATGCAAGGCCCTATATATACTATTTTGTTTTACCAGAATCACTGGAGTCTCAAAGCAACTGGCTAACACACAAATACCTTTGTGTGTGGATGGGAAGGATCAAGGTCTGAGTATACAGTCTTCACTTGCATAGCGCTTTCACACCTTGCAGTTTCAAAGTGCCTCACTCTCGAAAGCATTCACTTGTTCTCATACTTACTCAAACACCAATGGCGGCAGAGCTGCCATGCAAGGTGCTAACCAGACCATCAGGAACAACTTGGGGTTCAGTGTCTTGCCCAATTACACTTTGACATGCAGACAGGAGGAGAAGGGAAACAACATGCCAACCTTGTGATTGAAGGGGCCAAATGAGCCTCAGCCGCCCCAACTCAAATCACCCTGTAATAATGGCAGGTGGCTCAGAAGAAAAGCCAGATGGAAGAACTTTTTTTTTCTGAACTGTCCATATCTGCTGTATTTTTGTATCAAAAGACAACTCAAGTGTGATTGCTGATTATATTATTCAGACTTAGGTCTCATCTCATCAGTTTTCACCCCATCTTTTGTTTCACATGATCTATGCAATAGCCTTACAGTTACCTATTCAGAGTCAAACTAAAGTGAGTCCTCGGAATTCTCACCTTTGTTCATGTTGACACGAATATTAAAATGGAAACTCAATTGCTACTCAACAACTCACTCATTAATCTAACGAACATTTTGGCTTAGACCAATGCCAAACCTCAAACCCAGCAGTTTTGTACCGGAAACTTCGCCTAAGGGGACATTTCGTCTGGCTCTGTCCCTGCCTTCATTTCTGTCCATGTTTCAAAACCTTTTCAGTTCTACACCACCCAACTGTTGTGTCATTGGGTTCATATACCTGGTCAAGTAACGCTCTTGGTGAATAGTCATGACAGAACAAAGTGGCCTACAAGAACCCAGCTGACGAGAACTGAAGAAGCCTCCTGGATGAGCTGGATGGTTTTTAAGGAGAGAAACCGTGTCCGATTGCCAAAATAACATTTGACAACATTTCACCGGTTCCTTCATTTACTTTATCTAGTTCCACTACTTTTGGATGGGGCACATCATAATAACCGCCTCTCTTATCCAGATCGCAGAACCTAGACATTTAAGGAGGACAAACTGCAGAACCATCATCACCACCATGGAGCTCCACTGATATCATTTTGTCATACTGTTTTGTCTAATCGTAACTGTGAATGACAAATTACTACATCAACTTCTTTGGATAAATTAACAAAGAGTGCCGCTGTCTGTGCAAAATAAGTATGACTCTGAAAAGCATTGTCATTGGTAGGAAAACAAAATACAGGATGCATGGGTTGGTCACTGTCGGGATAGGTTGCATGTTCACGTTGCATACACAGTCAACATCCAAGGTTTAGGACATGGGAAATCTTACATGACACACAGGGAGCAGCGCGGACAAAGCCACATACCCGCAAGAGAAGTAGTACTGATAGGATCCAGCTACTGTTAAGTCCAGTTTGCAGTATTTGTCACAGTCATCTTGCGGGCCGTTTGGATAAACCCAATCCAAAAGACGAAACTTCAACCGATCGAACTTGTAGTTGGCCTCAGGGTAGTTGGTGTAGACATGGACTTCCTTACCCTGGAGAGTTGGGCCCAGACGGAACTGCAGCTCAAAGCCTGACAACAGCAGGGGGAATGAGCTACGATGAGTGTCATAGCTAGAAAAGTCATATTAGGAAAAACCATTATAAACCAGGTGTGATATACCAAAAATGGACTTAAGTTTTGAAGCGATTTCGGAATTTTCAATTCTTTCACTTTTTTTTTTTGGAACATTCGCCCTTTTAATTGAAAAAGACAGTTCATATTAAGATACTGTCGATTCTGAAAAAAAAAAAATCAGAATGAAATTAGATTAAATTAAATGTAAATATAAATGAATAAATAAATACATGGGGTGGGGTATCAAGGTATGAGTAAATCCTTTTCCACCAGCACAAGACATTTTTGCAGCTGAAAATTATTTTTGATTGTAGTCTGAAGCAAATAGCCAATAATACCTGGCATTATTATATAATAGTTACTGTAGAGCACATTGTTTTTGTGTGGAAGTATATGGGCACTATCATTAGAAATATTAATGGGAGCTCTTAGGCTCTCTTAGGATGCTTGTCAAGCAACAGCATATGATAGTTATAGATCAGTAATACAGCAACCGTTCTATCCCTGGCCATTTTTTAATCTTATTTTTGAAAACTAGCTCTAAGGGGGTTAATAATTTACAAAAAAACACAATGCGTTTTTTCTTTTTCAGCAGACCTGAACGTTTCACTTGAACCATAAAGTAATTTGTAGAAGTTTAACTGAAATAAAAATTCTGCCCGTCCAGCTTATCAGCAACTGGCTTCTGCCTATTGCATTAAAAAAGTAGTTGGTTTTATCAAGGCTTTATTGATGCAATGGGTGTTTGCAGGGGGTTATTGCGAGGAAAGACTACATCAGTTTTCAGTGTTCCCTCATGACAAATGTAGACAAATGTTTGTCTTGAACTTAAGTATAGTATATATATTAGTATATCTCACTGGAAACATTGATAAAAGCAGTTCCACATTTTCTATCTTAATGTTGAAAATTGTGACTTTTTTCAATATGTTTTTTTATTTAATCTTATTTTCTCTTCATCTGATTCCATCATGTTTGCACAAAATACATGTTTGAACGATTCAGAGGTCTGGTGTTTGCCATTTTCGTTTGTTTTTTTCCAGAGATGCAGGACTAAAAGTGAAGATGACGAATTAAAATCCCACAGTGAAAAAACATTTTTTTTCCACCCAACTTATAATAAACTTCCAAATGAATGGTTGGAGAGAAGTGAGTAACATTTGAATGAAAATTGAAATTAAAAATGCATTACTGCAAAAAAGGGTGAGTAAATCTGCATTCTGAGGCAATTTTCTGCATATATACAAAAAAGCACATGTAGAATCTTCTTCATTTTGCGTGAAAAATGTCAAACTTACAGCAACTCCCATTTTGACATTTGTTTACACGCACACATGGCTCAAACTTGTCTCTAGGGCGCCATGGTGTTATTGCAAGTGACTCCTACCTTGTTCAAGGTGGTACAGCCGTTGCTCCAGTCCCTCCATGTCAGTGAGCGAAAGCAGGTCAACTGATCTCCTTGAACAGACTGTCCGACTCAATTTAGACTGTGTTCCACATGAAGGGAGAGGGAGATGGTACTTACAGCCTGGTAACATGACACAGTGGTGCTCTGCACCGTGCATTTTATGGATGTCTGCCATAACCACTCATGTATGTTCAATAACTGCCTAATCAACAAGCATTCACATAACACTCTGGTAGCAAGACTAGGATATGAGTCAAAAATTTTGTATTTCTAAAAGGCTGTTTTTCTTTCTTTCGCTTTTCTAAATGTGATATTCTGACTGGAAGTGCTTTGCAAGACTTTTATTATGACAATTTTTTTATGAAAATGTGTTACCAGCCAGTCACTCCGATATCCAAGAAGTTATATTGTTGAAATTGAATTGAGAAAGTTAGGGGCAGAAAGTAAATTTGAAAAGAAACTGCAGGAATTTATCGTAATATATCTCAATTAATTAAATGCAGTCAGAAAAATAAATATTTTTCTTTTTTTTGCGAGCGAGGTCAATGTTCTTAATTTGACTACAGGTTAACCTGCACACAGGATTGAAGGGTCACTGGAGCTGATTTAAAGTTTTACCTGTCCCAGTTCGATCACAGGGCCGAAGATTGTATGGACAAACATAAGCATAACTATCACTCTTCATTCATTCTGTCAGTCACTCATCCAAGGCTCCCATTATATTCAACATTCAGCACGGACAATGCATCTGTATATTTTTATTTTCAAATACACCTTCCACAAATACAGAAATTATGAATATTCTGATACATCTAGCCAAATGAGATAAATTACTTTTAACTCTTAGTCTCCTGCCTGTTGATAGTGATTGTGACAATTAATTAGCTGTATCTAGTTTACATCTAATATTGTTTAAGTGTTGTGTACGATACTTGTCGTTGCCCCCTCCTTCTTTATCTTTATCTCCTGTAAAGAAGAATTGTTCTTTACTTGCTCTCACACACACACGTAATGTTGGGCATAAGATGATGTATCAGACACAGCACCACCAAGAGTCCAGTGTGGGCCACTTCATTTGTAGGCTCAGGTCTTGGAAGTAAATTCGAGTCCCACCATATGGATTTTTCGAAAGTAATAATAGGAGGCACTTAAAAGTCCTGACGAATCCAGAAGAATTATTACTATCATAAAACGTGTCACTCATAGCAGACAGAAATAAAGGTAAAGGAGGGGAAACTGATACAAGAACCTGTACATGAGATCAAAATGGATTAAAAAAAATCTCCAATTCTACAAAATAATCAGGAGTCAGAAGTCTGGTGATTATTGCTTTTCTTTGATTTTTCCCTATTTCTTGAAAAATGTAAATTTTAGTTTTGTAACGATCGAACGACTGACGACTTCCGAGAGTAATACCCAAACCGCCAATCAAAGACGTAATTGTTGCTCCCTGGGGTTTATGGGTAATGCCGTTCTTCTCCGTGACATCGCGATAAGAATCACATATACACACACACACTCACACACACACACACATATTTATCAGAGCCTGAGGGAAAAAAAGGTATTAATATCGTCCTTTTACTTATTAAAAAACATATAAAACCACCTCACAAGAACGGCCTGAAATACGTTCTATACCTGGCAAGAAATGACCCAGTCTTCCTGAGTATTTAAATGAAGACACGCATATTTTTAATACATTTCGCTCATATGAATGTTTTTTCAAACACAAAGGCATTTTAGATAGGCGGTGTAAAGCCCTCACAGACGTTTCGGTACACCTTATTTCCGGTTTACAATCTCTTTCCTCTATAACATCTCTGACGACAACCGTCCAGGTCGTGTAGCCAAGCAAAGCGGTCAGTCAGTAACATGGCGGCCTTCAGTAAGTATGTGACTGCGAAAAACTCCTCCATCGCAGCTGGTGCTCTGCTGGTGTTGTATCTGCTGAACAAACGAAGACGCAAGCCCAAGTCGACCGGGTAAGGGGAGTTTTGCGTTGGAAGACTCGGTACCAAATTTGACCGACTTTCGGGCTTCTTTGCGACAGGGCGTGATGATGCTAGCATAGCTAGCCAGAGCACTCTGACAGGTGACAGCGACCTGCTTCGGGGACACCGGGATACCGCCCTCTATTATCGGGATTCTCTTATTTTGTCAGCGGAGTGAAAAGTTTTCGAGTCGGTTTAATGACCGATGCTCCAATGTTCTCTATATTTGCCGCATCTTTGGATGATTTGTTAAATATATCATTAATTGTGGCATGAAATTGTAGTTCGGAAGAGTGGGCAAGGGTCATGGCCTCGGGAGAATGGACTTCCGTATTTGTGTTGAAATGAGTGATCTAATGATTAATATTATTATCATTAGTTTGTTTCAATCGCTTGTGAAAAAATTACAAAGCCATGACCGTGGTTGGGTGTCAAAGTCGTCTTCCTGGATCACATTATTAAAGTAGTTGTTAAATCCTTGCTAATGTCATAGTCCAGAATCGAGGGTTTCTCAACTTATTAGATAATAATTTGGTAATATTATTAGTTGCTACATTTTAGGTAATGTTTTGGAGTATTATGTGTAATTGAATGCAATTCTTTGAACTGTATTAAATTCTATGTTATTTCATGCTGTTTTCCCACGAATAGGACACTTTCTCATGCTTCTTGACTATGTAATTTTAAGAGTGGACAGTTTATCAGTGAACAGTAATATTTAAATCATGTGATGCCCCCTTTGGACCCGAGAAAGAAAGAAAAAAATCATATTTTTATCCCATTTGTTGCAATGATCAAGTCCTTGGATAATGTAGTAATTACATTTTTATTAAATTCTTCTCACCCCGCACACACATTACTGGTCAACTGATTTTAGATCTTGGTCAGTTTAAGATGATTTCAGATTATCAATGAATGCTCATGACACCAGCAGACACAGTTTGTTCGATTGATAATATATAATATTTTTGTAAAAGGACTTCTAACTCAATAATCAGTCACAGTAAAAGAACCAATTTTGTACTCTGATTTAAAATAATAAATGAAAAATTTCAGAGCACAAACTGCCAATTGCCCTCAGTAGTCCCATCAGTCCTGGTAGCGATTTTATTGATTGGAGTTTAAAGTTGTATTTGATTATCACCCATAATGCTCCACAATAACGTTACCTGTAAGTGTTTGTGTGGTGCACATTTACATCAAACTACCCACTTTTGCTTTTCTGCTATTTCTGGCCAATGCCACATCTCCTTTAATTTTTTTAACATACACTCTGCACTTTTGGACAAATTGGACTTTAATCATGCAAGGGCTGGTGATGCAAAATTTACTCTCATGATAGTGAAACACCATGCTGTAATCAGTAGTTTCAAAAGTTGCTCCAAGATCACTGATAAAAGTTGTCTTTTAATCTGTGCCAAATATTAGGTTCATTGTAATTTACTACCTTTGAAAAACAGTTTTCATTTGAATGACAAACAACAAAAGAAAAGAGAAAGTGTTTGAAAAATGATGTTTATCAAGTCAAATGAGTGAGGCGTTTCTGAGCAAAAACTTTTTGTTGATGCCGCTGTAAAAAAGTGGAAAATTTCAAATGGGTTTTCAATTATTAAAGAGGCCCCAGGTCAAGGTGTTATGTAAGTAGAGTTTTAACTGTAGCAGTCTTGAAGCAAAGTGTGAACAATAACAGTCACAAGTGATAGATTTACAAAATTCAGTGTTGGAAGTCCATCAGAGGTCAGGGAACTTTATTACGTTTTGCTGGTTGGAGGTCCTCTTTGACAGGATGGGTCTATTCGAATCTGTAGTATCAACTATATCGGGGGTTATTTTCACCCAGCCATTGAACTTTAGGTGTTAAAAAACAAATCAATCTGGATTGGGTCAAAGGCCAGAATCCAGACAAAACTAACGCTTAGAGACAGATTATGTAAGGAACATAGCGTTACTTGAGGTCCCATAGCACTGTGTTCTTTTGCAAATGTCACAAAAGCTAGATATTAAAGGAATACTTCATCCAAAGCAATGAAACTCATTTGCTATTATGCCCATGCTGATAGATTATGTACGTTTGCACTGATGCATTAGTCTGATTTTGGTGTTCTGGAGTTCATGAAAGACTTTTGATTGTTTACATGGTGCCGCAGCTTTTCAAACTGCTGCACTTTCACTGTCATGGGACTAATAAACTTAAGTGAATCGTGACTTACTTTGAAATGTAACAACGGTTAAAAAAAATTGAAATACTTCTGAACTGCTGGACTGGACTTCATGTGTTATCAAAGTGAATGGATGCCTCGCAATGTTTATAGCAGGATTGTCCCCTATGCCTGCTTTGCTCTGAACTGTGTACACATCAATGCAGTTTTGAACCCCCTCGGAGCTGAAGCGTCCAAACACCAGTGTGCAGATGTTGTGAGTTCCCACTGATCTCTCACGCTGCCTTTGCACCAAGTTCAAATTGCAAATTGCAAGAGCCTCAGCTGCAATTTACATTTCTTGAAAAGTGGAATCATCATTATAACTATAACAGTTTTAAAGTCTTTCAGCCATGTCTCACACTGTGTCAAGTACAACTTTGAATACAGTTTTAATACAGACTTTTTTTTTTTAAAGAATTGAATTAAAAATGAAAAGGTCATCTTTGTTGATATCTAAGTGAATCCCTCATTTGTTGCCATTTACGTTAACTTTTAGGCTTCATGTGCTTTATAAGGATGTGTCAGCATCAGATCATCAGTGGCATGATCAATAATCCACTGTATTTGATTGCAGGTGAGGTATTTATGTTAATTGGAAATGCAGATTTGAATCAAACTAATTAAACAACAAAAACATATCATGTCAGACACAGCCACTTTACCCAATATCCCTTTGTCAAAATAATTGATCGCATTGCGATGCAACTTTTGATTCACATACTTTTTGACACAATAACCTGTATACCCATTCGTAAGTTTCTTTTTTTCTAGATTTCAAACGAATTGATGATGTTAAAGAAATGAACTGTGATTTTTTTTGCACTGAAATCTTGGTTGTGATCTCCTTTGTCTATACAGTAAAAAAGGAGGATCGGATCAGACCCTCAGCACCGAGGTATCAGCCTTAAACATTATCGTGGCCAAGGGTTACAAAGTCCTATCTAGCTGTATCGGCGCTTATCTTTTTTTTTTTTTTTTTTTACCTGTTTCAACAGAAAGATGGCAGAAAAGAACGTGCGGCGGTGGACAGAGTGTTCTTCCTCCGGATCCTCCGGATTCTTCGAATTATGGTACCACAGGTCTTTTGCATGGAGGTACGATATTAGCGTTGTATCTACCAAGTGTTTTATGCTTGCGGTGGTCAATCCTGTCACGGAGGCGTCACATAAGCATGCAGTTCTTCAGAGTCAGGTAGAATTTTCCTCCTCTGGGCAAACTAAACCTTATCTATTATTCCTTGACTTGGAAGTTTGAACTTCAGCTCACCCAAGGCTGTTTTTCGCAGTTATGATACTAGAGGAGTAACGGTTATCTCTCTGTCTCTGCTTACCCTCCGTCTCAGTTTGACACGTGCATGTCACTTTTGAAGCCGTGACATTGCAACGTAATTGTGATCACCATCAGTTGTGACGTGGACTCCTAGTTCTCCGTCTGTTCTGTTGGAATTAATCGAATGATATTGAAAAATGCTTAAATGATGCAACAGCTGCAGAAATTATATGCTCTGAAATATCCATTGAATAAAGCAATATCACAGAAAAATGATTCAATAAAAAACGGACTTTGAATTGACCTAAAAAAAAATTTTTTTTGAAATTTTTATATTTTGACTCATGGAGGTGCCACATCCTATTTTAATGTATGAAAACAACATTTCCTGCACTTGCAAACTCGTCTAATGATACTTTTTAAAAGGAGCCATGGGGTGTTTTTGGACTCTAATCCCCAAAACAAAGAACCCGAAAATCTTGGACGCCCACTATGCCAAATGGATGTCATGTTAATAATGTACGGTGATTTCTTGCAGACTTTTAAATTCATTCCTTGTCAATTAAGTCAAGCGAAATTATTATTTTGTATATATTTGGAAGCGATAACTCAATTTGAGGGTCTATCATCTTTAATCAGACAGTAGAGCCCTCTGATATAGCTTCATCAGATGCAAAAGCCAAGGTGTCAGCTGCTATTCTCCCAGGCCCATTCATACCTTATCAGCTCCATTTAATAGTTGAATCAAAGGCGGGTCAATAACAAAACAGACAAACAGACAAACAAACAAACAAAAAGGATCCATCTAGTGTTTTATAAATCCTCTGACTGTGTGGCCCCTCACTGCAGACCGCCTACTTGTTGCTCATCGCCGCCATGCTGGTGGCAAGGACGTACTGCGATGTGTGGATGATCCAGAACGGCACCATGATTGAAAGGTGAGGCGATGCTATCGTTCAGGCACTACTCCAAATCAATAAGAAAAAACAAAACAAAGAATTGAATGCAGATCCAAGCTCCTTTTAGAGCATGTCTATTTGTGACGTATGGAAAAACACCAGTATTGAAGGCTTTAAAAGTAATTTCAGTTTTTCCACAGTGATGCAGGCTCCATGTCAAAACCGTCACACTCAGAGCAGAGAGACACGGCCAAATTACACAAAGCAAGCAGCAGAGCTAATAGGAATATAAAACAATTTAGGTTTATGATTTATTATGACTTGTTAAAGCTTATTTTGCCATGAAAAATAGAAAAGAGAAAATGTTTAATACATTATTGTATCATTCCAATCTACCGCTCACTCTATGGTGTTACTAAACATACATCCACCTAGGTATTTTAACCAGAAATTGCAGCAATTCAGGCACAACATCAATGTCCAGTCTATTCTGTAGCACGAGAATCTCTCCTGAACGTTTCTTATTTATACACACACACACACACACACACACACACACACACACACACACACACACACACACACACACACACTTGCCATCTGGTCCGAGGTAATTTCAGCATTTATGTAACTTGTGACAATAAATTGTAGAATATTCATCACCTTCGTCTCCAAAACAGTTTGTGTAGGCTCAGCCTGTGGTGTGTGGACAAAACGCACATCGACTCAATGGCACGACAGCGTGGCCCTGTTTTCCAACAGCAAAAACTCAACATGAATGTTTGAAAGTAAAAATGCAAATTGGGCATTACTTAATCAGAAACTATCGCTGTTCACTGCTGCTAACCCCACAAGTGACCACTTTAGCACAGTGATGTTGTAACCGGTGTCGTAGAGCAATAAGGGGAAGAAAAAATTGTAATTCTCAGAAAACTTATTGATGCACAATGAACTTTACTTTGTTTTTGCTGCTTTTTTAAGGGGGGGGGGGGGGTAAATTCTAGCTTCTGTATGCAGATAAACATTCTGGATAAGTTCCATCTTCTGTCTGGTTTCTGTCATTGTCTTTTTCTGTCTTCTGTTTCTTTTTTTGACACATTTTGTAGTTCCCTCAGTTCAATTTAATTTTTTTTTTTTTTTAGGATATCAAGTAATTTAATGGTGATTATAGGTAGTGTCCCACATATTTTTAATTTTTTTTATTCATTTATCTATTTGATAATTTGCTGTTTTTTTTTACAGTGAGTCACTTTCAAAAAAATATTTGTGACGTTCATTCTTTTCTTGCAATTTCATAGGATGCTTGAGAATTTGACCGAGTTAGCAAAACTTTGTTCAAAATAAACAAAAAATCCGGTTAATTCTGTGTCTAGATAGTTAAAAATGACCCATACTGCTTTAGACAAAGCAGTATATGTTCTGGTTGATATCTTGATATTGTACTAAATTTTTGGAAAAAAACAACGTTTTCTTCATCACTCTGTCATGCCCTCCCAGATTTGTGACAGAAAAGGAGTCAGACTGTCTTGCTGTTTGCTTCCTTTGCAGGATCTGATGACTTTGTTTTGATTCCCTACAGTGGTATTATAAGCAGAGACATCAGCCTGTTCAAGAACCACTTTTATTCCTACATATCAGTCATACCAGCGGTAACAGTTCATCACACCGTTCTCATAGATGTAGAAATGGGTTTAAACCACTAATACCATGGTTGCAGCGCCTTTTGCTTTCTGTTGCTGTTGTGCTTTTTAGTTACCCCCAGCCACAAATCCCTCCCTAAACCATTCCATTGACCCCCGGGTTTTATCTGTGGGTAAAATAAACATCACAAGCACACATCATGACCTGCCAATCATTTTCATGTTGAATACAAAGGTGCAGTTTGAACCTACATTGGGGGTTTTACAAAAACACTCCTGGGGAATCATAAAGCAATATGTTTCCTCAGCAAAATTGAAAGGTGTGTATTCACACATTTAATTAATTATTTTTACAAAAAACAACCATCATTACTTATTTACTTTTAGTTATGGTAGATCATTTTTCAATCTATTACTTCATTATGTATTTCTTTTTAGTAATTTCAAGCCTGGTTTTACTCATATTTCAAAATAGTTTCCAGCTAATTTGCAGTAGTTTTATTTGTTAGTTAATTTTTGTCATTCTATATATTTTTTAACTATAACCTTTTATTTTTGTTTTATTTTGCCAAAGTGAAAAAAAAAAATAGTATTCTGTGTGACAGGGCATTGGTACAATCACAAGGGGGGGGTTTCCATGAGCCACCCCCAACCAATCAAACTGCACCTACACGTGGAACTCCTTTCAATTTATGCGTCAGTATCGTGACTGAAACCCAAATTTAATTTTGGTAATTTAAATTTGCTAAATTTTAATTTTCTAATCACAATTGACCTATACCATTTTACTAACATTGCAAGGTATACATTAAAAACACCAAATACAGGCAAATGTTTCAAACAATTATGACGTGCACAAAATGAAATACATTCAGGTATCTCCAATGTAAAATAACATAGTGAGTGATATACACACACACACACACACACACACACACACACACACACACACACACACACACACACACACACATATATATATATATACACACACAGTATATAATTTATTTTCATTCAGCTTGTTCACATTGTCAAGCTTAAATTTCAAACGTTGTTCGAGACATCCCTACAGACTCAGGCCTCATCTCCCCTCTCGTGATTGAAAGTAGCTGTTTTATTCACTTCTAAAACTCAAATAGGTCAAAAAGTTGTGAAAGCACTGCCTTTGCCCATAGCCTTTCAACTAGAATGTAAGTAAGAAATTATTTAATTTTCATTGTCACATTTTCCATTTTCACCTAGTTTTCTTAAGAACGCAATCCATAATGTGGCTGCGCGAGAAATGTGCTTTCCCCTGTTCAGTCAGCCATCAGCAGTGCCTCACTGAATCTAAGAACTCTACTACAGTCCATTGCACATTGACTGTTCCTTTCCTGTTGTGGTGACCTAAAACCGATTCATAACATAAACAGGAGACTCTGGCAGTGACAGGAAAATCTATGATGAAAGCGGAATCAATGGAGAATGGAGGAGCTAGCAAAGGAATAGAAGGGTCTCCAGGGCTTAGTCCAACACTTAAAGTTTTCATGTAGCTCATTTCCACTTTGTTTTTATTGGGCCACATGACCCCACACCATTCTGGTAACACCGCAGTTGCATTCCTATGATCTCGAAAGAATTCAGTCTCGTTTAGACCGGACCATTTGCCAAACGTAAAACTGGAAAGCAATATTTGAACCTATGCACCAATATTAATTATGATATATTTCATTTATTAGTGCCTTTCTCCGATGTTTTTTTTTTTTTTTTTTTTCTTATCATGTCAGCCTGCACTATAACAGCAGTGTTTGAAACATAAATTGAATGGGTTTTCTGGTTTTCATGTTCTGCATGTCAGGACTCCACTGGTACAGTCTTGTTTCATGTCAAGAAAGTCACTGAGGCCGCAAGCCTTTGTCATTTTAAGCAAGAGAAAAACAGCAGAATTTTTTCCTCACTGACCCCACTGGCAATGTTGGCTTATCTATGTGCATGTTGTGGTTTGCAGTGCAATTATTGGTCGCTCAACAAAAGATTTCAAGACCTTCTTGTTCAGCTTTATGAAATTCATGCCACTTGTAAGTGTTTTTTTTTTTTCGTTTGTTTGTTTTTGTTCTTCACACGCAAGTGTGATCTTAATTGCTTCATATGCTGTATCTTCCTCTTAATGTAGTAGTTGTTTATCATTGATATTCTGTAAGCAAAACAGAGGAGCCCTGATATCAGCAGAAAGCTTTCTGTCTGCCTGTATGTTATTAAACATTTCCTGGTGATTAGCTTTGTTTTTCTTTTTCGATTGAATCATTATATTCCTCTGCTATCATTTAATATATTCTATTATTTACCCTTGTTTGGCCAATGTTAAAGGATAAGGCTAGTGATTATTTATTTTTTATTTACTTATAAGGTCATTTCCATCCAATTTACTATGTGTAGAGTCTCAAACCAATTTCGCAACCAGCCCATCTAAATAAACAACTCAGGATGCCACCAATTCTTCCAATTTAAGAATTCTCAATTTGCACAAGTAATTTACTTGAAATGAAGTAAAACAGCTTGTTTGGGCATTTTTGAGTGTAAAATACTTTAAGTGAAAAGGCAGGATAAACAGTAAGTCTTGACAGGGTAAAAATGTCTCTTCTGAGATTGAAGTAATGGATTTTTTTAGGGGAAATAAAATTCAGTTTTCCTAAAATTTCTTCTTCAAAACCACTGCCTGAATGTCATAAATATCCTTTTATACCCCAGCTCCAAAATTACTATTTTTTCTTTTTTTTTCCCCACAAGAGCCCTAAAATCCCCTTGAGAGCCCTGCTACATTTGAGATATTTCATATGTCACTGATCTTAAATGAGATTAAAAGGCAAATTAAGTATAATGCATCTAGACTTTCTTTACACAGCAGGCATTCACACCTTCTAGAAATATTTCAAATGATTTTTTTTTTCTCTGTAATGAAACAGGCTGTTGGTATGACAGTAAGAAAAGCATAGATCATCACCTGCCTAATTCTTAAACATTGATTCATACCCGATGAAAACACTCTTAATTTACTGCTTTTGTATGCTTATGTTTCATTTACCTCTCCCATGCTTCCAATAGAAAACATGCATGTTTACTGCAGTCATTGTAAAGCCTTTTTCTTCTTGATCATACTGAAGCAAAACGAAAACGTGACGGGATCTGTAAACGGTTCTCATGTGTGATATTTCAGATAGCCTTGGTGAACAACTTCCTGAAGTTGGGCCTGAATGAGCTCAAGCTGAGGTTCCGTGAGAGGCTCACAAAGAATCTTTATGACCAGTACCTGCAGTAAGCAACTTAAATTATCGATTGTGACTGTGTTTTGCATATGAACTACTTGGGCTCAATCTGGGGTTCCTCGGGGCCCTATTTGGTGTTTTGTAAAAAACAAAAATGTGAAAATGCTAATGACAAAGGTTAAGTCTACAATGGTAAGAATTTGTAAATAGAAAGAAAATTATGTTTGAAAAAAAACTTTAAAGACACATAATGAATTACTTGAGGCTAAAAAAATAATTTATTTAAGCAAAAATAGTAAGTTGAACTGTATAACAAAGTAAATATGAAATCAAAGTCAATACTGCCATTCATTGGCCACTGTTTGGGCACGAAGAGAACTCAAAGCAAACTACGGGCCAATCTTTATCAGTCAAAAATGGGCCATAAGAACTAAAAACATTCAACAAAACATGTGTAGTACCACACCAAATCATCTCTTTAAAGTAATTAATTATTTTTTTATAATTATTAATTAATTGCTGATAATAATTGATTACAATTGTAATAATAAATTATCATTGTAATTGTTAAAATAATAATATACTTATTGATCAATGAAATCTAGTGCACATTCTCATGTCAAGCTTGAATGAATGTTTACATGCGTGAGAAGTATGTAATTTAAGATTGTGAGATTGAGCACTGCTACTTTTCTAAATCTAATATATTATAACATCTGCAAATACTTACAGAATCACATCAGATACATAACAAATGAAGAAAAAAAAAAAGTAAAGTATATCTTTTTCAACCCTTTTTTGTGATGTTTCCCTCTCAATTCAATTGAGAAAGAAAGAAGATAAAATGGGGTGTAACCTGTAGGTTTTTCACAGAATCTGACACTGTTCTGGCTCCTCAGGGGTTTTACATACTACAAGATGGGTAACCTGGACAACCGGATAGCTAATGCAGACCAGTTGCTGACGCAGGATGTGGAAAAATTCTGCAACAGTGTGGTAGATTTGTACTCCAACCTCAGCAAGGTACTAAAGCGTGGCTCTGCGGTCTGAAGCCTCAAGTATTCTTCTCTTCTAAACAATATGACTAATTTTAGCATTACTCTACACTCTCCATTTGGTCATATTTAACCTTTTTTTTTTTTTTTTTTCTTTTTTATCTGACCTTTTAAATGCTTTGTAAAATTTTGATGGAACTGTCTTTATGAATTTGTACTTTCTAGCCCTAAAGCTTTTTTGGAATGTACTGTATGTTATAATCTTGTTATAATGTTAGTGTTTTTTCTTTCCTGCAGCCACTGTTGGATATCGGTCTCTACATCTTCAAGCTAACAAGTGCCATTGGTGCTCAGGCAAGTTAATACCCCTATGCATGTTTTCTGAAGTCTATGAAAGTGATAAATACATAGTTTACCACATCCACTGGTGAACTATGTCCTGAACCACAAGTCTCTTTTCATCCATAATTATTCCACTTTTATGTCATCTTCATATAATCCTCTAAATATTTTAAAAGGTCATTTGAGTGAAAGCAAAGAACCGCTGATTAAAAAAACAAACGCACCCAGGCTGAAAAGTAACCATCGCCAGGCAACCATAGGAAACACACCAGCTCAACTTTGATTGTCCTTGCACATCAGTCTGGCCCTCCCCCGTGTTCAGTCTGATGATAATAATGATAATAATAATAATGTATACTTTATTAATCCACGCAGGGAAATTTGTTCTCTGCATTTAACCCATCATGGATGAACCATGAGCAGTTGAAATGCCATCTAGCAGTGCCAGGGGAGCAATTAGGGGCTCAATGTGTAGCTGATTTTGGCTGAATGGTCTATCCACTGTAGTTGCACTCGTCCAGAAAAGTGTCAATGCATGGCAGATCTGAGGGCATGAATACCTCCTAGATATCAGAAATAAGTCAACAGCAAACAGTCCAGTATGTCTTGTCAATGCCAGACAAAAGTAAAAATATACAAAGTGGGAAACTCCGATACAAGTAAGATATTACTGGCCTGTGTGTAGATGATATGTATGCACAAAATGTATGGATGATAGAAGAAAAAAGAAGAAATTATGACAATGCTTTGACCTTCTTGAAATTTGTCCGAGGCTCACCTGTCGGTGTATCACCTTGGTATTTTCAACAAAAACAGACGCTGGCCTCATGGTTTTGTTCCCGCTCCCTTCTGCTTCCTAGGGTCCAACTGTCATGATGTCCTACCTGCTCATCTCAGGCCTGTTCCTGACCAGGCTGAGGAGGCCAATAGGTAGGATGACTGTCACAGAGCAGCGCTACGAGGGAGAGTACCGATATGTCAACTCTCGCCTCATCACTAACAGGTAAACGCCGGCAGCGGTTCAAACTCCCTAATGGCATTCTGTGATGAAAATGTCAGTTATGAACAAATGTTTTTTCTTTCTATTTAGTGAAGAGATTGCCTTCTACAATGGAAACATTAGGGAAAAACAGACCATTCACTCTACTTTCAGAAAACTGGTACGTTCATTTTGTTTATTTATATATATTTGTGTGCGTGTGCGTGTGCATGTGCATGTGTGTGTGTGTGTGTGTGTGTTAGCAGAATAGTCGTGATCTTACCTTTTGAATTCAACCAGATATATAATATGAATGTTTCTCTTTTTCCAGGTGGACCACTTGCATAATTTCATTTTCTTTCGCTTTTCCATGGGATTTATAGACAGCATAATAGCCAAATGTAAGTAGATGTGTCTTACACTTTTTATGACAATATTTAATTGACATAGCCTCAACATATTTAAGTAAACAAAGTGTATAAAACTGCTCCACCGTTGAAGGAATGTTTCAAATTAATCCTTTTCCATTTTGATTTATTCTAGAAATTTGAGTGCAGTCTCTTCTATCTCAGTGTAGTGCAAGGTTCTAAAGCCTATCACCATTTATTAATGCCGAGAGCTAATATAACCAACAGAAGTCAAAGATTGACAGATTTTAACTGAAATATCTGAAAAAGTCACACCTAATCATCTGCCCACCTGAATCTGACAAATTTCATGCAAATAGTCCAGTTGTATCTTTTGCCTACAGTGGTTGGAGGCAGGAGGAACAGTATGAATATTTAGAGCAGTAGAAGTTAGACAGAAGCCTTTTTTAATAAAGAAATAACTGAAATTTAATGTATATTCAATGTTTGTGCAATTAGTTTTCAGATACATGGAGTAGAAAATGTTACATTGTGTTAACCTCACTAGGAAAGTGGATACAGCAGTGGTTATTATCAACTAGAATGATAATAGACATTTCAATACGAATTAGAGCTAAGATTATGCATTTGAATTTGATGTAAATCTTGTAAACAACTAAACAACTGTCTTATTCTTTTTATGCCGCAATGTAGAATTTTACAAACCTCATCAGCAGTTAATCACTTGGTTAGATCCTCTTCCAAGTGAACAATGGAGTCAGTCCGCCCCCTGCTGGACAAACTAGGAAAGAAAACCATACTTCCAATACACTTTCTGGAATGATATGTTCTTTAGAAATATTTATTAATAAATTCATATAACTACATAAAAAGATGCCTCCTCTTCTTCATTCATTGCTGGTGAATGGAGTCTTCACCAGCAGGAGTTGATGTCATCAGACGGTGCCCTTTGGTCTTTGAGTATTTCGACCCTGATCCTTAACATCTCCCCAATGGCGGATCATCAGTGGTGGCCAAATCACTACCCATATTATCCTCCTGGTTTCCAGTTTAATTCCTCCCTCCTGTTCCATAACCAACAAGAGGCTCCTCTGCTGCCTCCCCCATCTTGCGAGCTGCTATATTTCTCTCACTTCCTGTGATTCATATGCCTGTGGCCAGTTTCCACACTGACAGTGCAGGGAATCTTCTGTAGCTTACCTCAACTTGGAACCACCATGCCTTCCAGTCCCCTTCCCCTCCAGTCCTCCAAGAGGTCCTGGTATTTTGCCCTCTTTCTTTCGCAGGCTCATTTACATCCTTTCTCCCATGGAACATTTAAGTTCAATGAGAATGATCTTCTTTGCCTCTTCTGACTACAGTGCCACATTTGGCCTCAAGGTTGTCTGGACTACTTTGGGGAGCTGCAGCCTTCCCCCCCAGGTCTACCTTCATGACCCATGAATTACCCTTTTGAAATACTCTACTTTTTGTTGTTGCTCTGGGTCTTGGCCTTTCCCTTTCACTTACAAACTGAATGGACATTGTTCTCATGTGGTTTGCGTTTCTTACTCCCTTATGCTCCAGTGTGTCAGCAAATGTAATAAACACCAAATCATGGTGCAATCTGTACCTACCTTGGGCGAGTGCTGTTTTACACCCTGACAAGATTGCTCCTTTCCCTACAGTCCCCTCAGCAGGTCCTCTCCCACTAGTGCAAATTTGCAGGGGTTGGAAGTGTGTCGTACACTGACCACAACAGAAGGGAGATGCATAAGGGTTCAAGTCTCCATAAGTCTGGCCAGGTGATCTTCCTTTTGGAGAGGACACAGTCAGTCCAGGCTCCCTGGCCAGCAAGCTTAGCTGCCCTTGACCTTCGTCATTCCTCCTCAAGGTTACGCACTTCCTCCTGGATCATGGCTCTGCTTTTCTTAATCTGTTTCCCTTTTTGCGGTGAGGTTCCAAGGTGCCACTGTTAGTGATGTGACATCCCAATTCGTGACCTCAACATGCTCTCTGCCTGAGCAACAGATGTATTGGTTAATCCTTAGATTCCCTGTATGTCAATAAGAGCCGACACTTAGCCACCTTGAACTTGTCCACCAAAGATGATCGGGAAAAATGGAGCTTCGTGGCTGAGTTGCTGTCATTCCCAAACACTTGCATGTTCTTATATACAGCTGATAGTTGACTGTGGAATATTGTGGAGCGAGGAAATTCCATGACTGGATTTGTTTAGATGGCATCCTATCACAGTTCCTCACCATTCTTTCACAAGTGTTCGCAAAAACTGTCTGCATGCCTAGGTGCTTGACTTTATATATCTGTGGCCATGGAAGTGATTGGAACACCTGATTCAGATTGTTTGGATGGGTGAGCGAATACTTTTGGCCATATCGTGTGTGTGTGTGTGTGTGTGTGTGCGTGTGTGCGTGTGCGCGTGCGTGTGCGCATGCGCGCGATGTCAATGGCAATATGTCCATGTTGTAAATATGGGAATAAAAATACAGACATTTGAGAACTTATTACTCTGTTGTAAAAAAAGAAAAATAGTCAAAAACCATTCAAGGACCCAGCCTCAGTCCTAAGGCAGATGAAAATCTAATGAGTATCTTGGGAAACTTTGTTCTCAGAACAAAGAAATGGAGCATAGCCACATTTCCCCGTTTTTTTTCTTCATTTTCCTCCACCTCACAACATACAACACATACTCAGACAAGAACATTACATGATCAGTGTTCATATCCTGTCCCTCTGCAGACCTGGCCACCGTGGTGGGCTACCTTGTTGTTAGCAGGCCCTTCCTGAACCTGTCCCACCCCCGCCACCTGACCAGCACACACTCTGAGCTACTGGAGGTGAGTAAAGGCACACGCACATATACTAAAAAAAAAAAATCAGTGAGAGAGATACATGAGATCCTTACTATCGCAGAAGGAACTTGCAAATCATGTAATATTACATGTTATTATTGTTGATTTCTTTATCTATTTCTTTATCTTTATCAGTGATACATACAGTATTTGCTTGTGTACTGAATCTCAAGGGATTTACTGACACATGGGTTTCTTAAAGAATTTGGTGAAGTACAAATGAATGAATGTAAGTCTATGTGCTTCCATTATTAAGTTTATTAAGTATCCAAACAACATGTAATTATTTTTCTTTCTAGAATGTGCAATTTCTTTTTAACTTTATCACACTGTGAAAATGTACTCACACCTGTCTAAGCATCATAACTTCCAACTCCAACTATCCGAATGCTTGAAAGGTGTACCCTCAGTGAATACCTGTCAAGTCAGATTTTATTTATAAAGCATCAAATCACAACACGTTTGTTTTATGACACTGTACCACACTTTTTTAAAATGACCTACAGCAACCCAACATTCCACCAGGAATCCTTCCAAACCTTTGACAGATCCCAGCTCTGTGTGGGCAGCTTTCTGCCTCGACCAGTTGGGCTAGAGGGAGGAAGAGAGAAGAACAGAGAGATAGATAGCAATACTTTCATAGAACAAAACATCTTCGTGGTATCAAGTCTTATATTGCATGTGTGGACTTCAGGACTACTACCAGAGTGGGAGGATGCTCCTCAGGATGTCCCAGGCCCTTGGAAGGATCGTACTGGCTGGACGAGAGATGACCCGTCTATCGGGGTGAGTGCTGTTGGATAGAGACAAAATTATAGTGAAGAACCTTCCAACTCCCTAGGTTTTAGGTCTCCAACTGTTGCCTCTCGTGCCTCTCTTAATGCAGATTCACAGCGCGTATCACCGAACTGATGAAAGTTCTGAAGGAGCTGAATTCGGGCAAATATGAGCGTACCATGGTTTCGCAGCAGGAGAAGGGTAAAAGAAAAAATAAAAGCTGGAAAAGAAACGAGCAGTTTAACCTCGGCTGCGAATTTTGATTGAATAATTTAATTCCACTGCCACAGACAATGACACTGCAGAGAAAATCTTACTGGTGCCCGGGAATGGTCGGATTGTCAACAGAGATAACCTCATCAAGTAAGCATCACTCCTGACCTGATTGGATTTCGTCTGATCTTTCCATCATAGAAGGAAAAGGGAACGATTAATAGATTCTTATCTGCTTATTTTCCATTTTTACAGATTCGACCACACCCCACTTGCTACACCAAATGGAGACCTCCTTATCCGAGACCTCACATTTGAGGTTATTTATTTATTTATTTATTTTTCCTTTCCTTTCATTACAAGATTTCCAGGGGTTATAGTAGTTTTGTATTTGTTTGTTGCTCTCTCTGGTGGGGGTGGATGACTCTGAAGAATGTGTAACTCACAGTGGAAAAAGAACCCTGTCTGATGTGGTCACTTTTTTTTATTTAGAAAAGTGAATACCCATGACAACAGAACAGGTGATCTGGTTTCAGGAAAAGCTTTCAACAAGCATGCGTCATGATGTTTGCGTAATTCGGCGAGTAAAACCCAAGTGCATTGTGTTTGGTTCCTCTAAAGGTGAGCTCTGGCACCAATGTCCTTGTTTGTGGACCAAATGGATGTGGAAAAAGCTCCCTGTTTCGAGTTCTAGGAGAGGTCAGCACCACTGGGAATGACATTTATTTATTAGTTTATTTTTAACTATATAGATACTTTTTTTTTCAATGTATAATGGATTTTTTTTTCTTTGTTTTTTTTTTAGCTTTGGCCTCTTTTTGGAGGAGAACTGACAAAACCAGAGCGGGGGAAGCTGTTCTACGTGCCACAGGTAAAGGTTCTCACACAGGTTTCATACCCTTCCCTCCCCTGATCCATGGCAGCTTAAAAACCTAAAAAGACCCAGTAGAGGGTCACGACTCCTCTTTATAAACATGGATGATTTGAATCACAAGAAGATAAACTTTCCCGTTGACTCATTCTGTGTGTAGGTTTTAATTGCAGCAACATTGTACAAAATGCAGAACTGATCCAGATGTTTTGTTTTGTTTTTTTCCTTACAAATTTTCACATGATAAGAAGATGCAATTTCTCTATTGTGTCATTGCGGACTGATTGGCACTTTTTTATGACAATTCACAGTTTTCGAAGAATGTTATAACATTTCCATGTGATTATCCTGTAAACCCTTTGAATTCCCCCCAACTTTGTATGGTTAAATGCATGTGTCTGGGAAGCAAAGGATAATGGTAACTCACAAAAATTCAGTGATTACTGCAAATGTTTGAATTGTAGTTGTTGTTTTATTGCTAGTTTCTTAATGGAAATTGTCCTTGATTTTGAAAACATTGAGTGAAGTTAAAAAATGTATATTTCATTTCGATATGTACAAAAACCTACAGATGCCCTCTAGCATAAAAAAAAACAGGTAAGAGGGTCTTTCTTCTCAATCTAATCAAAGCCCAATAAGATTTAATATGTGGACATAATGGTAGGAACTGCTGCGCTTCCGGGTGAAAATCCTTGATTCACCTCCAACGGGAAGCCTTTCTGTGTCGAGTTTGCACATTTTCCCTCTTGTCAGCCTGGGTTTCCAGGCTCTCTCATTTACTCCCACAGACCACATGAAGCATGCACAAAATATGTCATCCAAGCAAACGAATGACAGGAAGAAATTCACAAGTATGATTTGAAAGTGAATATTTAGAGGTCTGACCCGTCGCAGGCAGGTCTTCACAAGTGGCCTGGGGAATGTGGAAATCAATTGACCCTGTTTATGGGCCTGGGAACCACGAGCACTTGTATAAAATTACTGGAAAATCTGCAAAATGCCTGTCAAATTTGAGGGGGAAATAAAATCCTCTCCAGAAAATGGATACCTTTGTTATTTACCAGGTAACAGATCAAATCAATATTTAATGTGATGTCTGTCATGACAGGCATCCTTTTTTTATTATTCTATATCTTACCAGTCTTGTCGGATTACGCAAATTGTGAGATATTTCAGAATACTCGCTTACAGCTAGGCAAGAGGAGCCCCAAAGCACAAACCTGCTTTAAGTACTTCCGTGGAGAATACCGTGTTCATGTTTAAATTGCTCCCATTTTTTTTTTTTCGTTGTAATTGGATTTTTTTCTGTGGTTCCTTTTTGTCTAGAGGCCTTACATGACACTGGGTTCTTTGAGGGACCAAGTCATTTACCCCGACACTCACGAAGACCAGAAGAGGAAAGGTATCGCCGATCAGGTGGGGCAGAACAATGCTCTTCCCTTGAACAAGTCAAACCCTCTTTTGAATTTCAGTTTATTTTTTTAATTGGTTTGTTTTTGTTTTCAAACTGCCACATCTGGTGTTTCCTCCCCAAGGTACTGAAGGAGTACCTAGATAACGTCCAGCTGGGTCACATCCTGACCAGGGAGGGCAGCTGGGACTCAGTGCAGGACTGGATGGATGTCCTGAGTGGAGGAGAGAAGCAAAGGATGGCCGTAAGAGCTCACTGCCTTAACCCTTCTAACGGTGTTAAAGATGCGTAGGAAAACATCATTTGGATCCTTCACATAGTCAACCCAAAACCTCAGTCACATGACATGTTACCTGCAAACATTCAAAAAATGTTCATAAATGTCATACAGGGTTTTATGCAAATTAATAAGAGAAGTAGAAGACACATAAGAGTAGCCTACTGTGCGCTCACCCAGGATCAGTTCCCAGTTTTTGTTGTAGGATCTTCAGTGAATCAGTCGTGTAAACACATGTCCGTCTCTATTTGCACACGCACAGATGGCCAGGCTGTTCTACCACAAGCCTCAGTTTGCCATTCTGGACGAGTGTACCAGCGCGGTCAGCGTTGATGTGGAGGATTACATCTATAGCCACTGCAGGACGGTAAAACATGGCCCGTGTCCAGTTACACTACACCCCGATTTCTCCGGGCAAAAGTTTGTGCATTGTAGTTTGAAATGAATTCTATATAATTGCTAATACGGTTAGATGTGTTTATTTTAATTGGGTTTTTTTTCCCTTTCTATTTGAGGCGTCAAGGAAGCTTTTGAGCATATTTTAACTTTGCCCCAACTTTACCCCATACCCTCTCATTAATTTTGAATTAATGTTTGAATATTTTTGTTAGGTTTTGGATATTTTTGACTTATTCTTAGTACTAAATTTTCTGTTACCTCGCTTTTGTAGAATTCCTCGATTTCCTTGTAAGATATGTTTCTATGTATTCTTTTGTACATTTTTTTAAAGATCACCAAACTCTATTGCTTGTCAAGTTTTCAACTTTTCTTCTTTTTTTTTTTTCAAGTAACGAATCCTCTTTTTGTCCACAGGTGGGCATCACCTTGTTCACAGTGTCTCACAGAAAGTCTCTGTGGAAACACCACAAGGTAAATACCTAACACCAAGCGATTATTTGTTTCTGTTCCCGCTGCATCTTCACACCCTTCCATCCCGGGCAAACATCCGGCAAATAGGATTGACTTCCAGAATTATTAAGACTTCAGTTAACTGGAGTTAACAGATGCTACAATCTGAACAGATGAGAGGTCTTTTTGATGTAATTGCAATGAATGCATTACAATTTGGCCAAAATCAAAAATATAAAGGTGCTAATTATGATCCGGTGTTTTACATCCCTCTCCACAGGGTGACAACAAACATTTAAAAACATTTATTTAAACTTCTCGAGGTTAAACCAATAGCCAAACAGTGGTGGCCTAAAATTGGAGAAAGAAAAATCTGAATTCCAATCAGATCACACAACCTGTGTTACTTGCTCTACCCTTCACACCATGGGCTGTTTGTGCGCTGGCACCTACCTATAACCCTCACAGTCCCTCCCCCCTCCAAAGGACCCTGATTCGATCCCCAAAGGGGGAGTTTTGCATGTTCTTCCAATGTCTGCGTGGCTTTCCCCCATGCCTCTCCAGTTTCCTCCCACAGTCTAAAAAGGAGGTTAATTGGAATGAATCGAAAAATTGCCCAGATGTGTGAATGAGAGAGTGAATGATTGCCCATCTCTATATGACTCTAAATGCATGAAAAGCGGTAGATAATGGATGGATGGATGTTTCTGTTGCTTTTCTATAAGTCATGATCTTGATCTCATTAACATACTGGATTTTTTCTATTTAAATTTGAACGTCTTTGACGTTCTTTGACGTCTTTGACCTGGCATGTGAGCATGTGCAATGAGGAGTTACTTTGTCACTGAATTTCTCTCCATGTCCTCTGCAATGCAGTACTACCTGCACATGGACGGGAGGGGGAACTACGAGTTCAAGCCCATCACAGAGGAAACCGTGGAGTTCGGCTCCTAACCCCCACTAACACACCGCTCTGACAAACCAGTCCATTCATCCTTTGCACATGAGACAGGGTTTTATGTTAAACTCAAATATTTTTTTTCCTTTCCTTTTTTTTTGTTTAATCACTTGTAACTTCCAGCCTCAAGTCCTTGATGGTTTCTGTTATTTAAAAGAAAAATCACATTTGTATCACATGTAATCATTACTGACTCCAGTTTTTTGATGTTTTTTTTCTCGAATTGTATCTGTATGATAGCGAAGAGTTGCGCGGAATAGATCACCTCTGCTGCGCGGGTGGAGGACATGCTTTTTTAGCTCGTTCTGACCTCTTCGCTGAATGTGATGCTTCTTAGAGGAGCTCCTGCTGCTCAGTCACACCTTTCTTAGCTTGCATAACCTGAGGGTGCTCATCACTTTCACACTGTCATTGTGCTGGTGTGAAGGGATTGTATGAATTCTTCTTTTTATCTGAGGACAATGACAATTTTTATAGCCAAAGCAGGATTAAAACTTCACAGATTTAGGTACAAAGAAACTGATTACCTTCAATTAGAAGTGTGTGGACTTCATTGTAGCAAAAACAGGAATAGGGATATAGCACTGGAAGTATTTCAAAATCTGTTTAAGAGAAAGAGGTATGATAAAGGAAGTCATTTATCCCGTATTTTGATGTCACAATGAAAGCAAGACCATGACTACCATGGGGCACATTTAGAAGCGCAGCAGGAAAAGCAGGGCAGAGAGAGGCATAGCATCATAAGACTTGGACACAAATCAGTTGTTGGCGGTTAAAGAAGGGCAGCAGTATGTTGCCATCGAAATAGTAACTTAGTATGTAACTTGTTGCCCTCGGCTTCTATTCTCTCTTGTCCCGCTGTACCGTTAATCCCATAAGGAAATACCTTAACGGGTTGCTGCTAAACATTTATTCTCTCTCTTACCTGCAACTCTCGGTATTGATCCACCTCTGTTTAAACAACTAATCTTAGTGCGGCTACAAAGCTGTTCCGTTGGACGTTCTTAGTGATTGTTTACATTTAGACAAAAAAACTCATTGGGTAGGTTGGGATCTACTCAAAGATAGAACACGCACACATATCTGATAATCAAGATTATAATGGCAAAATCATTGAGCTGTTACTGATTCATACAACCAACTCTGCAAGAGGAAAGTTTTTTTTTTTTTTTTTTTTTTTTTTTTTTAATGTTTTAGTTTGGCATCATTATGTGCAGTGACCACTGACCTTGAAAGAGAAGATGAAAATCCCCACACTTAGCTTCAACTGAATATATTTTTCAGAAAGGTAAACTCAGCACCACGGATTATACAATTAATAATTTATTAGTTTAAGCTATTCTATATTTGTGCATCTGCATTCCTTTCTTGTCAATTCGCAGAAGTGCCACTGTTGTGAAGTTGTAACACAACAATCTCGCAATAAATCCTCCCTTCACGAAGATCACAATATTCCGATCATTTCAAATGTAGTAAAGCCACGTTTGAATCATCACATTGAAAGGTTGTTGGATTATGTTGCTGTCAAACTGAACAGGATTAAACCGATATTTTGTTCAAATATGTTCAGAGTTTTGTTTATTTTTACAAGGTATTAGCAGATTTTTTCTACTGTAAAAATTAATACAAGTGTCCTTTTTAGAGAAATAATACACACTTAAGTTTTTCACTCTTGCCTATACATTTTTCAGGGTTCTGGTGATATGATAGACTTTAGATCTATAAAACCCTTAAGTTTCTGTAGCACATTAACCACAGTTTTTGTTAAACTGTTGGATTATTGACCCTCGTCCTTACACTTTACTCATTGTTGATCTTTATCTTAATGTCAGAATCACCTTTTACCCATTAACTCTACCTGTGGAAGATTGCAGGCTGCAAGAAACATCAGATGATGGCTGTTACTGCCATTGAATTTTGATTAATCCCCCCCAAAATCATAAATGTTTACTTTAAACTTTGAAAAAAATTTGTTAAGTCAATAAAAAACTTTTTTTTAAATCTTTGTCTCAAGGCCAGAAGTAAATACGTAAGCTTTAACTGGCCTCATATAAAGACAAAATAATACAGATTGGATAGTAGGTGATATATTTAGCTAAATGCCGATCAATCATATCACTTTTTCTGGGAGGGAGTGGTGTTGAATGAATTTTGGAAACGATTATGATTTCATCACTGTTTTTTCTTTATTTGCATTTGAAGCTCTTCAGTTTAATGTTTCAATAAATTATAGAACTGCTGAAATAAACCTTATATATATATATATATATATATATATAAATACACACGTGTATATATATATATATACACACGTATATATATATACGTATATATATACACGTATATATATACGTATATATATACACGTATATATATATATACATATATATATACGTATATATATAATATAGGATACATGCATATTCTCAGATTCTTGGTTTGCATGCTTTTATATGCTTTTATAAGTATGTAAGCATATGTACATACATATACAGAGTGTGAATATACTGTGTTTATATATATATATATATATTCACACACGCATTCTGTATGTATGTATTGATATGCATGCATAAATGCAGAATCTTGGTCCGTGTGTATGTAAGCAAGCATATATACATACACACATGGACATGGTATGCTTGTCGATGTATATGTATATTCAGACGCACATTGTATAAATGTGTGTGTATGTATGTATATGCATACATAAAAATTCAAACCAAGAATATACATTTATGTACACACACAAAGAAATATATGTATACATACGTACAGATACGGACCAAGAATCAACGTGTATATATGTATATATATTTATATATATATATATATATATATATATATATATATATATATATATATATGCATGTCTGTTTGTATCAGATTTAATCAGATGTTCTATAAATTAATCGTTACGTCAATTTTCCAATATATACACAGATGTACATACTGTAAGTTTGTGTCTATGTAATTACAAATTCAGACCAAGATTCTACTTGGAGAAGCTACTAAAGCGTCAGCTTGATTTCAGAGAAGTCGAGCCTGCGTAACAGCTTCCTTGCTGTAACTCTTACCAGAAAAAAATGAAATAAGACTAAACAGTTCGACCAGTCCAGATAAGCATAATCTGTAACTGAGCGGTGATCTCCGCTGTCTCTTCAACGAGCTCTTATTCAGGAAGTGTCAGCAAACCAAGCAAATGTTTGCTTCACTTTCAAACTAAGACATTGACAAAAACACTGACGAGATGTGGAAGCATTGCCCTGCTTTCTGATCACGTTCGCCATCCACGCCTGTACCGCTGGTCTCTGTTCCGAACACAAGGTACGATTCACCACAACACTGCTTAACTGTCATCGACACGATCGAGACGAGACAGAAATATGTATGTGTTTGCAATTCGACATTATTTTAGCCTTATTTTACCCATGTTAAGGGTTCATTCGTTAAAATAGAGGGCAAGAGGTGACCTTAATATTATTAATACTTCTATAATATAATGTATATTTATATTCATTGTTTTATTTTAGTGTCATGGCGCCTAGTGGCCGATCCCACATGGAACTTCGGCAACATTCGTAATTATACATGTATTACTTATTTTGTTGTAAAGATTCCATATAATCCCATGGAATTACTACTCTGACTTCTTATTGGTGGAACATCTCTGCTACTCATTAAAACCTTTTACGTGTTCTCAGCCTCAGCATACACTCCCAATGACTTCACCCTTTGTCACTTTATCATCAGCACTCCACTAATTTGAAGTTCTGCTGCGGTGAAACAGGTTGGGTCCAGTTCATGTGACTGCTCTGCTGCTCATGCTGGTTCTGATGCAGAGCCCCACCAAAAAACACTTGTCTTGCTGTGTTTCCGGTTTTCAAACAGCCTAAAGCTGCCTCTACCAGATGTTTTTGCATCTCCATGCAACCTAAACCTGTATCATTTGTGATGTATTTTCCATAGGAAATATCCAGCCCTTTAGCATTAGCTGCTATTTATTGTCCCGCACACCAACACATCAATGAGCATCCTGATAATCAACACTGTGCTGCTGTGTGGAAACACCTTCACAGAACTCACAGGCCCACAGATTGCCTGGTTAAAGACTGAGGCCTCTGCTAAAGAAGGTAAGAGGCTCAGCATACCTGTGTGGCCACAATCACAACATTCAAGTGTGTGTGTGTGTTTGTGCTACCAAGTTGATTTGAATTTCGAAAATCGACAAAATCACAAGAGTTCTACAGTCGTGTATCGTTCAAAAAAAATCGACCTAAAATAGCAATCAAACACTGTTACGTTAAAGTGAAATATCACATTTCTCGCAATGAAATGCTCACAAGGGAGCAGTGATTTCATCCCCAGAGTTGCATAGCATTGGGCATAATTTGTACTATTGTATTTAATTTATAAGATAACATTTCATCCAATTTATATGCTTAACAAATTACAAATAAACACAGAAAATCCCCAAAAAATTATATTAACACCCTAACCCTAAAAAAAAGCCCTATAAATAAGTGAATAAGTAATAATAATAATAGTAATACATTTTAACCACAATAAGGGGTCGCATCAATAAACCCAGCCCCTACTATGAATCAGTAATCCATAAACTGATGTTTTCTGTCTTCACCAGTTCATCTGAGAGGATGATGGGAACTTGTACGTCATCAGCGGCAGCGGAATGGTTCGCAATCCCAACATCAGGCACAAAGACAGCGTACCTCTATCCTGTCACTCCGGTCCTGTCAATCAAACCGAGGGGGGCGTGGCCTACTTTTAGGTCGCAGAACATGAAGTGACCATACTTTTCACGCAAACTGATGGAAAGTGTGTTTACCAGGCAAAGCTGCCAACAGTCTCGTCCTGGAACTGAGAGATAGTTCATACTTAAGCCGACATAGATGCATAATTTGCTTAATTACAATATTTTACTTTTTTTGGTGAGAGCCATTTCTTAAAGTCCAACTGCACCCATGGCCCTATTCTACATTTATGAATGCCTGTTTCACGTATCGGATTTGTGCATGTGAGTCCTAAATCCTCGGCAACACTACGTTTCAATTTTAGACGTAGCAGCTGCTATCCCAGGTCGTTTCTTTTGAAATCAGCTAGTCACAATACTATTCAAATTTTAAATTGAACTTATACCCCAGCAATTAAAATTTTAAATCAAAGATTGCATCAAAAGACAGTCATTTTCATTTTCAGTTTTTTTTGCTCATATTTATTTCATTTCTTCCCGATGTTTAAGTACTTTCTTGTATTGTGTTAAGAGTTTTATTGTTATTTTTCATAACTGTACAAGAAGTTGTGATAGTGAAGCAAAAAATAATTTTAGCTCAAAAAGTTTTCATATTTGTGGCAATTAAAGAACTTGTAAAGCTTGCCATTTGTGATTTAGAATTTGATATTTGAAAATCTTATAAGGTACATATATTTTGATTAATTGTATTTTATTTTTTTCATTTTCATTGTGTATTCCTCTTTTTTTCTTTTATAATAAGATGGCCTCCCCATTGGTGCTTCCCCCTTTGGGAAGCCATTAACATATTATAGATTCAAGAAACACTGTGCAATTCATAAAGTATCTCAATATTATTTTCTGGAATAAGTAGGACACCAAACCATTGCGTCCTGAGGCATATCTTAGTTGATCGTGAAAAAACTCAAAAAGACCCTACCTTTGGCTTCCTCACCCTCTAGGCTCCTCTGTGTGATTTCCATTTGTCCTCCTATGTGACTTTTGTGAAACACTAACAATTTTTATCCTCCTACCCCGAATCCTTCAATCAAACAAGGCTCTATTTTTAACCATTTTTGGGGGGGAAAAAAACGGTTGCCCTTTGTGACCACAGGCCAAGTATAGACAGATAAGAAAAATACTGTGTCTGAAAACGAACCAGTGGTATCATTAAATTTGTATCTTTGGACTCCAAACACACAGACACAAATGTACAAGCCGTGTGTTTGCAAAGCAGGGTAATGCAGGTAAAAAGTTTCTTAAAAAACAAACCTGTAATGGATTCAGATGACATTTTAAACCAACTTAAAGGATATATAACTGTCAATAAGGGGTTATTATCAGATTTTATCATTGATTGACATTTTTCAGCAGTTTCATGGAGGTGTTGACTTCTTTCTGATTTTCGCAGGTATATTCCACATTATATTTATTTCAATTGGATTACATTCCAATTTTGTCTTACTCATTTTCAGTAATACTAATAATGATAATACAATAATAAGTTATTACAAAAACCACAACAAAACCAATGATAATTATAATAGTTGTAAATTTGCTATGATATGTTGCTTTTTGGGCGGCATGGTGGTGCAAAAATATGCAGCAGGTTACTTGGAAAAAAATGGGAAAATAGCCCCGAATGAGTGAGTGAGTGAATGTTGCTTGTCTGTATATGTGGCCCTGGGATTGACTGGCAACCAGTCAAGGGTACCTCTCGCCCGATGACAGCTGGGATAGGCTCCAGCATCCAACCCCTCACCCTGAGTGCCGGATAAGCGGCAGACGATGGATGGATGTTGCTTTTTGCTGGTATATAGATCAATTCTGGTTATTATGTATTGTCATTTTTTGCAGATTATTAGACGTGTTGTGTCATTACGTAATTTCTGGCTACTGTAAAGAATTTTTAACAGTGGACGGATCGTTTTATCATGTTATTAACATCAAGCAAGTTTGCAATTTAGAAAGAATTGTTAATCATTAAACAATTGAAAAAATATATCTTGATGCTTTTATTTGAAAATTGAAATGTACTCTTTGTCAACAAGATCTCCTCAGCATGTCTCCTCAGAGACCTGACAATAGCCCAACCCTCCCCCACAAATAGCAGCAGTTAAAATGCACAAATTTGATTGTGTTCTGAAAAATAATCACTTCCGTATTCATCTACAAACAATCTAATCAACAAGTCAATATATAAAATGGCAACATATACAAATAGATTGTTAGGACACAATAAATTACGCATGATATAAAAAATAAAATCTACAAGGACTAGATTTCAAATATGTTCACCTGTTTGCCTACAACACCAACGTTATACAAAGACATAGAATAAATAATTTTGTCGGTAGTGCTCTTCTGCGGTTGGTGAAAGCCCCACCACCAAAAGAGTTGCAGCAGTGTTACAAGTGTGTACAGCAGGAGTGTTCAGTATTTTTTTTTTTTGCAGTAAAAAATGATGAGCGATTAAATGTGTCTTATTAATCAGAGGCTGTTTCACAGAAACAAAAAGGGGCGCCACATTCCAGTGTCTTTCAATAGAATTGTAACTGGATCCCAATACATCTAGCCCAGCTGTACCGCACTTTTGTGAGTATGTGCGTGAATGTGACTGTGTGTGTTGCACATCACACACATTATATGCTTCCCAGGGCATTCTTCTTGCGCCTGCAGCAGACGATGGCGATGGTGATGATGATGCCGGTGAGCAGCAGGATGATCAAGATGGCGACTGCAATCGCGGCAACTGAGTACACTGTGGGTGACAGAAAGTTTCAGATGAGAGGCCATTTTGAGTTTCTGTATAACAGACTACAGCTGGTTTAAAAGGTAAAAACAATCTCGACTTGTTGTGACTGCCCCCTATACTACCTGAGGCATTTGAGATTTCGTGCTAAATAATCCAAATGTGTAAATTTAGAGGTAAGATGGCGACTGTGAAATCATTATTACATTTATGAGCGCCAAATCCCAACACGGTTGTGATGATACTTTCTATTTAGAGCAGACTTGACAACACTCATTAAAATTATTTACAGAAAGAAAAACACTGTTTCCCCATGAGCAACCGTTTGTGGCAAGGAAGCACTGCCCCTTTACCGGGCAGCAACTTTGGATAGAAACCTTGATAGATCCCAGTTCAATGTGGACGGCCTTCTGTCTGAACCGATTGGGGTAGAAAGAGAGAGAGTGAGTATTAAACTAATAACCCCCCCCCCCCGTCGCATTCATCCAATAACTGCTTTATTTTTATTAACCCCTACAAGGGGGTATGCGCTATTAAGAAAATCACTA
>CAAKHD010006127.1:139547-165945 GCA_901007705.1 Fistularia tabacaria
GCTCAATCTCATATATATATATATATATATATATATATATATATATATATATATATATATATATATATATATATATATATATATATATATATATATACACACACACTCACAGATACATATATATATACATACATATATATATATATACACATACATACACACACACATACATATATATATGTATATATATATATATACACACATAAACGTACACGCTAAATGACATCACAGATTGGCTGCAGGCCAACCACTTCCCAATTCATTTATAAGTGAACACAAATGTGAAAATGCTGTGAAATTTTCCCACATCTTCCCCTATTCGTCTTCCTCTAATTCGTTCTATGCTCCTCACGTCTGCTCAATTCACACCGTACTGCATCTGTAACGCATAAACTATTGGTCTTCAATGGAATCGGTGATAACATTAAAAAGGGATGGTTGACCATTGATTGGAATTCTGCTTTTGATCGGCAATGGCCCTTATTGTTCATTCATTCACCGTTGGTGTTAAAAGGCATCCTGAACGTTCCAATAATGATATAGAAACCAACAACATTTAGGGAATTTTTGTGAGACGCCTGGTCAGAAGATATTCAGAAGTGGTAAGGGTCATTCGAAAGAATGTCGCTTCGTCGATTGAAACGCTTTGCTGTGTGTTGATGAAGAGCCCACCCATGTGGCCTACGTGCAGCTCGAAGGTTAAACTCCTTCGCAACGGGTGGTGTCATTATAAACTGCGCCACAGAGACGGTGTCACAAGAGTTCACAGTGGGAGAAACTGGATCATTAATAACACGAATCCTTGTTTTATTAAGGCATGATAACAACAATATGGCCGATGCAAACCCCAACCCCCGAAGATTGCTTTCACAGTCGCGCAGGGTTTAAGTAGAAACAGGATAAGCATTACATGAGGCATTCATGAGCATGTAGGATTTGTTTAATGACCACTGAAAACAAATGTTATTGTCATTTGTCCTCTTGTTAGCATCTGTCATTCATTACATCTCAATACTTAATGCTGCAGTACTTTATTGTAACGTATAAAAGCTTCTCGTGAGACATATATTTTGGATACATAATACTTAACTTGGGTAATCCAAAAGTAATGGTTTCAGTTTGCAGGAAGTTTTTAAGGTGCTGCAACGGCCCTCCTCACCTTTCCTCTTTTTGTCTTTATTCCTTTCTCATGAAATGCATACACATGATGACTCAAGTTACAGTTGGTGTCCTGGTTGTTTTTTTTGTTTGTTTGTTTTTACACAAAAAGCTCAAGAAACGGTTTTCCGATTGTCTGGCATTTGCCCCTCTTTTCTCTTTCTTATTAAAAATTAACAGGCTGGGGTTGTGCAAACCCTGCCTCAGGTGCTAAGGAATGCAACGACTGAGGGTATTATAGTGGTAGGTTATACACTTTTGTATACCTTTTCTTTTAAAGTGTAAACTGCGTGATAAGATCAACAGTCAATCAATTGCCATAACTATCATTATGTTAATTTTACTAACTTAATAATCTTAAATATATTTTATTTTATGGGTGTTTCACCTGAAATAAACCTGTTATCATACAAAAAGGTACACAGTCATGTGGATTTCACATCCTTCTTTTTAGCTTAGGCCAGATATAGGTATGTCAACTCTTGTCAGTGACATATTCAAGTCAAAATGAAGAGTTTATTGCTCAAATATTTGTAATGCAATAACACAATTATGAAAAAAAAATGTCTACACTTTTATTCATGTCTTCTTTCCCTGCCGCCAATTCAGATTCATCATGTCTTGGATTGAAACAAACATTTCTTTCATTCCTCCGGACCATGTCATTGCATTTGGACATTTACATATTGTGCAAAGATTGCATGCTTTCCAGTGAACACATGGCCACATTTACTATGGGGTGATGTAATGGTGGAGAGAAGCCTGAGTGTCTCTAAAAAAACACTTCAGCATCATCTGAAAGCCCTGCATGACTCAGACCCTCATCAGACAGCATAGGCTGGAGAGCGGAGAAGACCTCAGACGTTCACACATGCTGTCATCTGCATTTCAGGTGAGGCCCTAAATTTAGATTGCTTTGGTGATCTTGTTGAAAACTATTAAAATGAGTAATATATCTTCAAAGAAATACTACAAAGGAGCTTCTGTACCCATCCCAGCCTTGGCAGGCCTACTACGCTGTGTGGTAAATGTGAGTCTACATCTGGGAAAATGGGAAACATCTGCAGATTCCGGTTGGAATTACAAACTAAAGCTGACAAAGGGGGGTTAAGGTATGAAAATGTCATAAACAAACCAAACTTGAAACCTTACCCAAATTAAGCACAATGAGAAAGCAAACGTCGGGGTAATTGGGATCAGATGTCGAATGATCTTTGCTCAGACAATCTCCTTGTATGAAGTTCACCTGGATGACGACGATCTACTACTGCGTGTATGCTTGAAAGAATCTGTGATATTGGACGAGCCACATATCAGTAAAATTGTTGAAAATTCAAGATGGCAAGACAAGGGTACTGTTATCACAGACCTGCTCAGATAGTCACCATCCAGAATTTTTTTTTTTCAAATTACTTTCAAAATCTTCTTGTCGCGGCAATTGAACTTGTATATCTTCACTTGAAAACATTTCACCCCTGATGCGAGGGGCCGAGAGGCTCGAAGAAATTCAAGTCCAATAGCCACAACAACATTTTGACAAGAATTCACCATGACCTGGGTGACTGGAACCTCAACAGACATGGTAATTACTGTCATTTACATTTTTGTTATATAACCTTTATGTTACCAGGAAGTCCCATTGAGTCTCTTTTATAACAGACACTTGACCAAGATCATGATATTGGCCCACATACCGCTGGGGCTGCCGCATAAATTAGTATAGATCAGTATTCCATTGGCAGCAACATGGGTGTTCAGTGTCTTGCCTAAAGCCACTATGTGGAGGAATGTGTTTAACCTCCTTGCTATCACAGTGAAACGTTCATCCTTTTTCTTATCATTCCTGTGTAAACTTTCAAATCAACACTGGACGTTGCACACATGCAAACATAAACAGCCTACCAACTTTCAAGATGGTTTTGTAAATTCCCCTTGCGAGTGGTAAACATAGCGGTAATCACATTTGTTTTGTTTTGTTTTTTTTAATCCCATAAATGCATCAAACCTTTTTTAAGTGTGAAAAAGAAATCAAAAAATGCAGAATGATCCACTATACTTCTTTCCTCACCAAATTAAATGATGGTGAAGTGTCAAACAAACCTGAGGGCAGGGTGAACACGCAACGTTCAAACATTGAGCTGCAATCTGCCTCCTTCCTGCAACAAAACATATCATTAAGCCAGCCCTCACGTCCTTGACAACAGAGATTTGCCTATCGCTGCTCTTCCCATCAAAACAGCAGCACTGAGTAATGAGAACAGGAAAATAACAAAAAACAAACGTGAATGAATAAAAAGGAAATGTAGCTTTTACTGATAAATCATTCATTTCATCCAACTGTCATTTTTCAGACAGTACATGCCTATGGGAATAGAAATGTTTTACCATTATCAAGCAACAACTCATCATATACGAAGTATATCCAAACAAACAAATCATGCACGTTATATGAACAAACAGAGAAAAGTTATCTGATTTTGTTGAGCTATTTCATATTAAGAGAGGTTCAACATCAAAATTTGTCGAGTTCCTGCAGATCACATCTGAGATGATTTCCATGGAAGAACATGGTGGAAGCCATGAAGCTTCAGGAGATAATCTACAGAAAGAACATGTCTCTGATATTTCCAAATTTTCATTAAGACCTTCATGGTAAAAAACTTGAAAATAATGAAATTAACATCATTTCAATCTATGTAAAATATCAGGAAGCCTTTTTAACTGAGGGTGTAAAATTTGTCTACGACTAAAACAGTGACTCAATGATTTGACTTCCAGAAATGTTGTAACAGATGACATGTCACCAAAACATAATCATCAATTTGTCCATCTTCTTTTCTTCTATTTATACATCTATGACCAATTTGTGGGGTCTTTTGGAAATTCTCTGGTTTTTAATGGGATTTACAAATCTAATTATAAAAATCTTGCTCTGAGTGATCATTAAGGTCAAGTGAGGACAATAACTCCTCACACTTGGTGGAGTAGTCACGTGGATGAATGACATGACATTCAAACCATTAGAAATCCATCTGCGCTGTCCCAAAGCATTCACTCATTCATTCATTTTCTATCCTAGTTATCTGTAGTCCGGCTCACAGGGACGGGGCGATGGAGCCTGGCTTTTTTTGGGCAAGATCAGTGGCCAGTCAATCACATGGCCACACATAGTAAGAAATGACAATTCTACTCTCATTCACACATCTGTGCAATTTAGGGTCTTCGATGAACCTACTGCATGGTTTTTGGCTGTGAGAGGAAACCGGAGAACCTGGAGGAAAATCGCAGACACGCAGGGGGAAGCAAACGGCACAGAGAAGGACCTCAACTACCACAACACATGCCCTTCCTTAAAGTCTGCACAGTGACATGTGTTGCATTCAAGGGCCGTGTTGTTTTTATTGGCCAGGAATAACAGGATCTGGCTGAGCTGCTTAAATGAATTCAGTTTGAGTAAACCTGAAAAGAAGTCGTTGGACTGCTTACTGATCCTTGAACAAATAGCAAACCATTTTGTTTAATCATTGGTGCATTCACAATTGAAAATGAAATTTGAATGTTAACGGACAACACAATTAACAAAATATCTCCAATCCTTAACATTAGTCTCAGGTGCAACATTGGTTTTAGGAAGTAAAAATCATTACATATATTCTCAAAAATGAATTACCATTGTACTTGTGGTTGATTTAGTTTCAGGAGTAGTGGTTTTATCAGATTCTTCTTTCCTAACAAACAAAGTGCACATTATGGATACAAATAGTTTCCCGTGAACAGAATTTAATAACAGAATTGTTCATCGGTCTGGCCTCTCTTTAAAAGGAAGAGTGAGTTTAGAACCAGAGTTTTTGTGTAGAGGAAAGCTCTTCCTCTATAGGAGAGGAAGAGCGTGGATAAACATTTTGGTCAAGTCTGTCTGTAGGAGGTTCAAAACAAGGTCATTTTACAGGAAGTTACTGCTTTTAGCCTTTTTCCGAGGATGTGAGAAAAAGAGAGGGCGTACTTAATTTGCATGATCAGATTCATGTAATAATTTCAACAGACATTAAGTGTTAAAAATAAGCATCAAACTAGAAGATATATGATAAATAAGGATTTAATGTTACTCAACAAATTTCTCAAAAATTCTATGAATGATTCTATGAATCAGCCATGAATCGACCTTCCCCTTTCAGTATTTCAATACAATCGGATATACCAATTTTTTTTTTAAAGTTCAAGTTTTGCCAATTATCATCAGATGACATGCGATGTCTAGGCAATGTTTATTTTTAGTAGCCCTAAATATGTCAAATTGGCACTTATAAGTCAAACTCTGGTACTGACAGCAAGAGCCCCATTTAGCGAAATATACCCAGTAGGGAATTTCATGCTATTTCTAAATTTTTGTAACTTCCTAAAATAAACTAAATGGCAAAATGAGAAGAAACACATCGTAAGATGTGGATGTTGAAATAATGAGTCAAGAGGTGAGTCAATATAAGCAGATAAATAAATTCTGTGCAGGTTTTTCTTACCTCCATCCCAGCATAGTTGTTCGAGTGGGCGTCCCTCCAATTAGAAGGTTGACAGTTTGATTACCTTCTCGTCTTGTGTGCTGAAGCATGGGCGAGCCATTCGACCCCCACTACATCAGTGGAGACCAGGTACCATTACTTAAGTGTGCATAAAGCTTTTGATTTGATTTTGATTTTATGTTTCTTTTCAACTTGCAAAGTGCTTTTTAAATAATACACATTTCTATTTAAAATGTGTGTACTGTCCTATGTTCCTTGTGCTCTGACTTTTTTACTGCATGTTGTGCTGTTGCTGCCCTGAGTGTAATTTCCCAGTTTTGGGACCGATAGAGTTATATTCGATTCTATTGTTTTCTATTCTATTCTATTCTTAGATGTATGTATTTCATTTCATATGTGTACTTGAAATAATTTATTTATGATCAATAAATTGCTAATAGCTGTGGAAAGAATATTAGTGGTATAACCTTTTAAATGACTTTTATGTTCTGAAGATAACTAAGAAAATTGTTGGAATATACGATGTTGCAACAATCTATTTCTTACTCAGATTAGGCATGACATCAATTGACAAGTGTTCCTTATTGTAGAAACAAAACCAAGGTTGAAAAAGCAGCCAGCATATGCTTAGATTATTTCAAAACTTTCTCAGTATAATATTATTTACCATAAATCATAAATAATAATGATAAAATTGAACATTACATTAGATTTTGACAAACTTTCCATTTTCAGTGGGGAAATTAACACTAAAACGTTTAGAAAGGTTGTGCTCCCTTTAAATGAATGATGAGATGCGGTGCAATTAATTACTTTTACCCACTGCTTTCTAATTCCAATCGACAAAAGTAAAGAAAATGTACTGGGTTGCCAGAATTGATCTTATTATAGAGTGACAATTTGATATCACGCCCATTTATCACATCTGCCTCAAAGAATAAGCCTTATGTGCCAAGGAGCACGTGCAGACATGAATAGGTGTATCATAAATATCATATTTTTCTCCTCTAAAAACAGCCCCAGTTCCATTTGTTTGAATTTAATGTTGGGCTTGACGTTGTTATTATTTTCATATCTAATCACCATAGCTGAAACAATCAAGATATTCAAAATATGCAGTCTCCAATGTATTTACACCTGCCATTGATTGGAAATTGTTCACCAACCGATGAATGCCTGTGGACCCACCATTGAAATTGAAAAGTCTTTACAATCTTGACTTGGCATCTGAACGATCAGGCACTCTGAGCCAATGATGTGACTTTTAAAAATGACAAAGACTTTGTAAGAATGAGGTGTCACAGGATGGCAATAGTCTCTGATTCCTTTTTTGCCTATTTAATTTTCTAAGTTTGGAACTAGCCCGGAATGTCTGCCTGGTAAGGCGCCAGAGTCCTGCTGACGTATACCTGCCCCAACCCTGGCTCCACCCCCGCCCTCAACCTCCTCCCACTCCCTACTCCCACTCCGGGGACAGTGAGAGGCCCAGAAGGGAAGATCTGAAGCTTTGCATACTTAATGACTGGAAGGACTGAATGCAACCGTCAAGAGTTCAGCAAGTCCTGCAATATGCATGACAGCACATGTACACACACACACACACACACACACACACACACACACACACACGGATGCACACAAAAGAATATTCCGGATCCAAAGAATACAGTGTACCTTACCCATGGAAAACAAATTATTTTTATTTGAAATGCAATGCATCCCTTTTGGCTCATATGTGATTCATAGGCTTTTCATGTAACAGGTATGATAGTGACAAGTCGAAGTTGCAGCTCTTGACGTTTTGCTGGCTTGCTACCTTGCGATTGTTTTGTTTTGTTTTTCTGGGTTTTCGAAAGAGGGCCCCATCCTCAGTAGTTTGGTAGGAAATGGGAGTAAACTAAAGATCTCCAACACATTTTTAGTGTAGAAAAACTATACTCTGAGAGACCCCCCTCCCCTGAAAAAATGATAAATTAATTTGAAATAGCAAGGAAACTCAAGGTATCAAGTGTAAGTACAAAAGATATTGCGACACTGTAAAGAAATTGGTTGCAATGGCCCCCATCTTTACTATATGTATAAATACAATGGGCAGGCACTCCGTTTGAAATCTGCAAATCTTAATTTTAATATATGAACCAAACCCAGGCAACAATCAAGGATCGGCAGGAAGACTTTGCAGAAACCAACAGAGGGCCTGACGGGGAAGGTTTCTCAATAATAATAAGCCAAGAACAGACTTGTGCTTTCTTGCATAACATTCTTGGCGTGTCCTTCACAGAAGAATGAACTCTAGCATTCAAATTCACGGAGACAATAAAAGAACATTTACTGTCAAAAGAAATGGAACAGTGGCAAGACGATCACCCAAGTCATGGAGTTCGGAGTCCAGGAGCTGCTGAGATAGACTAAGGTCCAGGCAGAAACAGTAGGCCAAAGGTCACAGAGCTAACATATATTTATCTATTTTGTTGGCAGAACAATGACAAAAACAGTTGCCTTGATTTTCATGTGATTTTTTTAATGATTTTTGAACATGGGCTACCTGGGTCTGCAACCTCTCAAGAGTAAACAGTCAATGGATCCTCTGCAAAATGGGTGTGTCAAGAACAGTGTGTGTTCTTGGCAAAAATGAGAAGGTGCTTGAGACAGAGCAAACAGGGAGTAACAGCACATGCTATAGGTCATGGAACATAATAGGAGCGGGACATGAGGGCAGGTAGGGAGCCGGCTGACTGGCAAATGCACGTAAGTGCTTGTTTTGGAGGGAAAAACCACATAAGACAAAAATTCCAACATGTTTCCACGTATCGTAACATGACTGCCCTCTGCTTTATAATCAAATTTATGAAGGCAATGTTCCATATATTCCACTTAGTGGATTAAGCGATGGATGTCGTCTAACTGCATGATTAATTTCAGTTACCCAGTTCCCTGATCCCACAGGATTTATCTTGCGGGTCCAAACAATTACCATCCTTTATTCCAAAGTTGCCATCCAGGAAAACGAGGTGCATTTCGTCAAGAGCCTCTTACAGTAAGCCTGTCTCAGCAACCCAGTGCATTTTCGATGACTGTCTAATGGATGACATCTATTGTTTACTTCTGTGCCACAGTCAGCCCTGTCACTTTGATTACAGCCTAATCGTTTTCCCAGACTGGTCTCTGGAAGGAAAAGGAGAAATTATTCAGAGGCCTGGTTGTTCTTACGGAACCATCAAGGGCATCAGGATAAGACAATGAACAAACAATGCTTTGCACCAAACAAAGGATGAGGTGCATGTTGGCATCAGAACGTCATCTGGATTCTGTTTGTTTTTACACCGACCGGACTGGCGGCAGGCTCTTTGAGGTGTTATATCTACGCCGACCATCAGCATCCCCTGGTAAAGACATTTTGAGGCTTAGAAGATAAAATAATAAGACAATAAATAAACAATAAGAAAATAAGCAGTCATTTAAAATGGACCAAGGAGTGTTAAAAAAAGGGAAAGCTTTGATCTAGAAAAAAAAAAGCACAAGCTTACCATAAACTATGTGTAAAAGTTGTGTTTCCTCTTAATGGGAGAGTGGAGCAGTTATTCCGGAATCAGCAGCTAGACGTGGACAACAACACCATGTTGAAAGGGCAGTGTGTCTTCAACAATTAAATACATTTAAACATATATATTGTGTTAAAAGAGAGATCTAGATCAATGTACTTCTCATGTTTATTCCAAGCTTCCAAGGAAAAGGAAATTGCTGCCGCAATTTCTTGGGAGGGGGAGGGACAACAGACAGACAACCCCCGGAAACCTGGGCAAATACGTCACTTCTCTTCCTGTTTTTCTAGATTTGAATTGACAGGTAAACATCTGAGCGGAGAAAACACTTGGAAGGTTAAACACATCGAGTATCAATGAACAGCGTGTATAGATTACATTTCTTATTAGGGGCCAGTTTGTACAAAAGTTTGATGTCAAATCTATATTTTAGGGCTCATTTGCTGACTCTCAGGTTGTATTAAGATAATATTGTCACATGTGGAGGTGTAAATTATATATCCACATTGACAATCCATGGTATTCTTTCGGGTTTGTCATTCATAACAATTGTTAGCTTGTACATTCATCAAATACAGTTTAGAACGGATATGATTTTTGGATAATTGCACATTTTGTCACTAGTGCCTGTGTACAACACACATAGGCACTAGTGATGCTTTTATAAGATCATGGGATATCACTGACCCACAAAATTGTGCACAATCTGAGGTTGTTTGTTCTTCAAATTAAATAAAATAAAGGGAATAAATGGGGGGGGGGGCTTCCTTGCAGACAAAACAAGGAGGCAGTTTGTATCTGCTTCCTGCAAAGATTTTGGCAACACGCAGAAGTAAAATGGCACAATCAGCCCAGATGATCAGCGGCGGTGTTTCCAGCCAGGCAGCCCATCAGCACAGGGAACTGATAAGAGCTGAGATCTGATAAACATTCTTGTGGGGGGCGAAAGTTTGGAGACAAATAGAGCCACACAGTTCAGGTAGACATGTTCAGATCTTTAGAGGATATGACCTTCACAATTATTGAGCTGAAGAATGTAAACACCACCACGGCACTGTTACCTTTCATGGGAAATACAAAGGGCGGACTGATTTATATGTTTTCATGTGGGGTCAAAAAGGTACGATTCTCGTGAATGAGAACTTCTTTCGAATTATATATGTAATGATCATGGGACTTGGTGGACAGAAGCACTGAGCCCTTATTTCCGGGCATTCAGCCCGATACAGAACCGACTTAAATCCTCAAAAGCATTCATCATATGTCAAATTGCAACACTTCAATGAGTTCTGTTGTCTCTCATCCCACTGTTTTGATGATCATTTCAGATCAAATGTGTGCTCATGGCCCATTGTTAAGGGCATACGTGGAATCCTAATGAGCGTTGATCCTAGTATTATTAACTCTTTATTTTAGGTTTCACATTGCAGTTTAATATTTACATCATTTTTTTATTGTTACCATGTAAATGTACAAACAAAAAAAGGTGTTGAATGGCATTGGTCAATTCAGTCATGTAGCCCATTTACTCCAAGTTGCATATCGTCTCTCCTGTTGAGAGAGTTGAGAATTCAACTTCCTTTGCCCCTTTAATTGTTTTTAGGCAGCCAGATTTTATTTTATTTTATTTTATTTTATTTTATTTTATTTTATTTTATTTTATTTTATTTTATTTTATTTTATTTTATTTTATTTTATTTTCATTGTTTTTGTAAATTAGTTTTTTTCATTTTCAGCCATAAATCCAGTAAAAAAGCTTTGACTCTCTGGATTATTTTTCCATTATCTTCTTATCGGAGCTGAGACATTGTCTTTCCCCTTTTCATTGTCCCGCAACCTGTTATGACACTTCAATGAAATTCTGGCCAGCAAATCAGGCCCCCGGACAAAACTGCCATGTTTTCATTTCTGCCTGGAAGCCTGCTGGTGAGGCGCTGACCAGGACAGTGAAGTAATACAGGCAAAAGCAACCGGGAAATTGCTGAGGCATTAGATTTCCTGGACATAGAAAAGCTGGGTGATCTATGCAGTACCTCATGGCCTTGTATACAATGAAAAGTCTCCCACGCTGAAATCCCTTTATCCGGGTCCAAGTTTCATTGTGAAACCTACCATTCATACGCCAAAGAATTTCATTAACAAACAAAAGCTTGAACGCATTGTACACAATATCAACCATTAAGACTTCAACTTCATTTAGATAATTTCTTTGTTGCTAGTTATCATGGAATAAAGACAAAAATTGCATCACATTTTTTATCAAAATAAAAGAGAAGGTTTCATGCTCATCATTTTCAACTCAGTGTGTTATTACTTTTTATGTTTGTGGATCAGTTTACATTTTTTTTTATATTAATAAAATATTAGGAATATATCTATATATCCAATATGACTATATGATTATAATGCAGATATGAGTCATGTTGAAAAAAGGACAACATAAGTCAACTAAAGAAAATTTACCATGCCTATCATTTCATGGCTTAAGTTAAAAGAACCATTAAAAACTGTTATATTATTTGTTAATCCATTATCCTGTACGTATTGCAGGGCTGCAGGGTCCTATACCAGCTGTCTTTGAGCGAGAAGTAGGGTTCACCCTCAACCGATCACTTGCCGAACAGAGCCATTTTTATTCCAACAACCTGAACAGCCTGAACTTTAACTTCCAATCTTAAAATTAAAAACAAATGTTCCCTGCAAGAAAAACGTGCTTATTTAGTACTCTCTATTACTAAGGTAAGGATTCATCACAGCAACAGAGGTCCGGACTGGTGCGAATGTGACATGATTTATGAACAACAACAATGTCAAATATTGATCCTTAATACCTTGGAATTTTTATCCTCATTACATTGGAAAACCCTGATTTTGCACTGTGGGAGGAAAACCCACACAGACAACAAGCTCCACACAGAAAAGCCCCACCGTCAGAATCGAACGAGGGATCTTCTTGTGCCACTGTGTTGCCAACAGCCAGAAATATTATACATTGAATATGAGATTTGTGTCTTATGCTCAATCTACATCCACAGAGAAAGTATCAGTAAACAGTTTTTGCATAATTGCATATCATAAATGTACCATTATACATCAGTCTCAACACTTCGCATTTACCGATGTATGTTTTGTTTTTGAGCAATTCCAATTCTCCAATTGACCTACAGCATATTATTGGAACGTGGGAGGAACCCACGCAGACATGGACATCAGAAAAGTGATCATTCATGTTCTGTTAACATACAGTATTTTCATGAGCCAAACAGCAAAACAAAAAAGGAAGAATGTGATAGAGCAAATCCAGAATGCACAGACACACTTCATTAATTTTATTTTGAACTTTCAAGATCTAAAATATTCTCTGCGCCCCATCTCCCCTCCCTTTACCCGCCCACATGCCCCAGAAGTTCACATTCCTGCTTATTAAAACAGCAAAAGGAGAAAAAAAGTCAAACATTACAAACATAAATGAATTGAGCAAAACATTGTTGTTTTTTAGTCATAGTTGCATGAAAAAATAATAAATGTATCAAATTCAGTTCAGAATAAAGTTTAATACCATCCCTTTTCTCAGTTGAATGGGATGTTCCATTAAACTGGCTGGGGTGAGCAGAACTAAAGCCTGCTAGTGCAGTTTTTTTAGCGCATGTATATCAAACTAGTAATGGGCACCATGAGTAATGACTTATGCCCAGAGTGGACTCTATGTAATAACAAGATAAAGTAAACACAGAGTGTCATGTGCTGAGAACAGTGTCTACTTCTGGTGAAAAAAGTGCTGGGATTTCAAAAATGATGGTGAATTCTGTCTAACCAGTTTTCTGTTTTACCAGTATTGTAGAAATCCAGGTGCAAATTCAGAGTCACACAAACTTTTTATGAAATGAGCAGTAACTTTCCATAGAGCACAATGCCTCAACTTGCCCTGGGAATATGCAAAAGCGCTTGTTTGGTGTGCAGGTATGCAAGGTGTTTTGATATTCACCTGCTGAGACGTGTTCGTCTCCGAGACAGATAGAGAGGTTTCTTTTAGCTAAGGTGACTCCTGCGGGCGTGGAACCCTACGAAACCCTACAAGGATGAGGCCGAGCTGAGTTGCGATAAAATCACCAAATAAGGTAGATTCGGAGATAAAGCCAAAATGGGAAATGACATGAAAAGTGGGTGATTTTAAGCAATAGCACAGAATTCTTAGTTGTCCTCTCCCAAGTCCCGAGGCCCTTTCATTTTGCGAGTTCCCTGGGGGCGTGACCTGACCGCAATTGTTATTTCTTTTATGAATATCAAAGGTATTATTGTTTCATCACACTCTTACTTTCTTTCTCTCAGTCATTGTCTCTCAGTCTCTCACTTTCTACCGCAAACGGTTGAGGCAGAAGGCCGCTACACTGACCTGGGATCTTTCCAAGGTGTCCGCCCAGTAAAAAGCAGTTTTTCCACACTGCTGTCATCAACTGCTTGCTCATCGGGGAATGTTGGGTTTCTGTAAATCATTTTAAAGAGTGTGGTCCAGGCCTGCTCTACATGGAAAGTGTCATCAGACAGCTCTGTTGTGATTTGTCACTGTATAAATAATAACAAATAAAATCTGACTTGAATTGACAAGACATATAAAGTCTTTCGCCGCCTAAAGAGAAAAAGAATGCATTCAATCTGAGTCTGATATTGTTATCCATTTACAACTGATGTTGCAGCTCGGCGATTGTTGCCGTAGATAGCTTCAAATGTTCGCACAGATAATTAGAATGCATTCATATGACTATGTCTTGCATTGCATCAGTGAAACAGACACATTTCACATTAGCTAGTGAGGAATAGGACAACTCCAGGGTGTAAAGTTTTTTTTCCCTTCGCTGTTGTCTCCCGGGTGTCATCCACAATTGTATCGACAAGACTTTTTTAAATGTTCGTTTCCATCATTTCGCGAAAAAATACCTGATGTGAATGGTCACAATTTTTTCAAGAAAACTTGACGTAGCAGAGACCTTTTAAACTAGAAATTATGCTTCAACAGAAAAATTTTATTGAAGAGCCTTGGTAACCCAAGGATTGACCATGACCTGGATGACTGAGAACCTTCATAGATACATATTGAGGATGTTTTAACACCAGTGGATTTAAATGAAGATATTATCATACAGTCTTTCTTATCCTGCAGAGGTGCTTGAAGCTTCCCAGCTGTCAGCGTGTGGGAGGCGGGGCTCACCAAGTTGATAGATATATACAACCATTCACTTTGTCATTCGCACAGCGAGGCAATTTAGGTTCTCCAATTAACTTGCTCTTTGTTATTGGACTGTGAGAGGAAACCAGAGGAAACCCATGAAGACCTGGGGAGATTCCCTGCTGGAATTCTCCATTGCAATCAAACCAGGGACCGTCTTTCTTTGAGACAGAAGGGCTAACCACTGCCCCATTTGTGCAACCATTGCTATTATCATGTAACTTGTGAAAACTAAGAAAAGGTATCGATAATAATAGAGTACATTGATTGAAACAGGCAAGATATAACTATAGATCCCAGGTGGCTTTGGAATCAGTGTCAGACAGACGTTTGGTTTCATGTCTTTCTAAGCCAAGCAAATCATGGAAATCAAAGCACACTAAAGAGGGTGCCTAATGGTTACTGCAACAAAGAAACCTACAACCATTGCAGTGAAATAAAGTCCTTTATCATTTTAATTACCTACTGCAATAAATCCACTTGTTTGATTTGAACTTTTCACAGGTTGGAGTGTATAACCCCAGTCTGGCTTTCTTCCACAAAATAAGAATTAGCAGTCTTTTACTGTTACATCCTGAGATAATCTTTAACTTGATGAGCAAAACATGAGTAACTACTCAGAGTCTGAAAAACAAGATAAGCTATCGGTGATAGTGTTATTTAATATGAGCCTGGATGATCGAAAACACGCTGACATGAAATGATATTTGTACGTCAGGTTTCCTCTCGATAATGGTGCACCTTCTACTAACGCCACTCCATCATAATTGCCGGCAGAGTCATGGTGGCGGGGAGTGTCCCCGCTGCAGTGTCACTCTCATCTGCCAAAACACGCAAGACTGCAGTCCATAGAATGTGAATCAGAGGTGGGTTACTGGCATCTGGTATTGTTTTCCAACCATTCAACTGTACCACAGTTCTTTCCTCCCAACTCCAAATAGATGTGTCACACTCTTCCGTTTAAGATGCAAAAAATGGCAGATTTTTGACTCCCTTTTTATGCATCATGTCTCTATTCCTTTTTCATTCCTTTGTCGCCTGCTGTTACTGAGGAATATCTTCATCACATCTGTGGCGGTTAAAGAATAAGCTTAAAAACATTTGTGCTGTTTATGCTGCTGTGGGGTTACACTGCTCAGGGATATCCCATGATGCACTGTTCTCATTCCTCCCACCCTCCCTATCCTGTCTACTAGTATAAATGGCCATTTGTGTCTCCCAACCCTCATAATCTGCCTCCCAACCCTCATAACCCCCCTTGTGTCTGTCACACCCTTTCCCTCTGTTTCTTTCTATGCAAATCGATTAATGCAGAAGGCCGCCCATATTCAAGCTTGGACCTGTCCAAGGTTTCTGCCTGGTATAGGCATTTTCTCATCACCACTCTCTCTCATGCTTGCTCATTGGTGAATTTAGAGCTTCCTGTCAATCATTTTAAAGAGTGTGTTCCAGACCTGCCCTCCATGGAAAGCATCACGAGACAACTGTGTTGTGATATCAATAAAATCTGACTTGACTTGACTTTTTTTTTTATCTTAAAGGCACCTTTGACAGAATTATAAAATGAATATTGGTGATGTTTGCATCCTAGCACATGCAATTGTGTTGAAGATACTGATACTGAGAGATGCAGCCAATTGGTTCTTCAGAAACATCAGAATGTTTGAGGAAGATGCATAGTCCATCTTACACAGCAGAAGATGTTATTCCGTTGTCGGTGGCCTCGCTGTTGAGCTATTCCACGGGGACTGATGTCAGGGCTAAAATCCAAATCAGCGGGCTGTTGCGTGAGAAAACACCAGCAAGGGAACAGGTTTGTTTGAGGTTCTGTGACAGCCGAAATCTCTATTCATCCTTATTGGATAACATGTTTAGACCTCGTCGACATGACCGAGTCAGTGAGTGGAAAATATTACTGAGTGGATGAGACAAACCCCCTTAAATAGAAGTTTTTGTCGTCTCTCTGTTTCTGACCAACTAATTTATGTTTCTAACTTGTTGTGGTAAAGCATCCCAATATAAAAGAGACTGGATATCAGTAATGGCCATCAGGGCCTGAAAGGCCTCTCTCCTGGCCTAAAAAATACCTGAATCAAATATTGACTTTGGTTATATTTTGTGCAAGAATACTTATTAAATAATTCCAAATGGTCTGTTCGCTTCCTTTCATAGCTTTTTCCCTGGCTGTGCTGCTTCCAGACATATATTTTCATATTAAAGCATTTAACCAATCACATTTCAGCCATTATTTGTTACTAGGCAGGGTCAAAGTCAAAGGACTCTGTCCAGAGCCCTGCAGAATGAGATTCACAGGCGCTCTAACCCAAAAAAAAATGTTGATCAAACTGTTGCTTCAACCAATCAGATTTTGAGTTGCAACACCAAGGCCTTCTGAGTGGGTACGGTAACGTCAGCGTGTCACATGCCTGTTGATTGGCTTGTCTGAGAGTGTACTCGCCATAGTTGTGTTGATATACCGTAATTTCCGGACTATAAGACGCTACTTTTTTTACACGCTTTGAAGACTGTGATTTAAACAATGATGCAGCTAATTTATGGATTTTTGGGGGGCTAATGAGCTTCATGCTGTCAAGAGAGACCGAGGAAGTGTGTGACAAAGTAATTTTGAGGCTCTTCAATTCCAACACTGAAGAAGACAACTTTAATGGTTTTAGTGTGCAGTAAGAAGACGAAGATAGCGATACTATTACTTTTAGCCGGTGCGGGTTATATGCAGTTGCGCTCAATAGTCCGGAAATTACGGTTATAGCTAATTTGTCAACCCATGATGGCTGAAAGAAGAGAAGAAATGGATGTGGTTGCAGATTTATTGTCACAGCCATTTCCAAGACGGACTTTTCAAGAAAAGCTAGACATCGTTCAGAAAGGTCGGGCAATTCTGAAGCTAGCAGGCCTCTTACAGCGAGGAAAAGGATTTGTCCGCTAACTATGAGCGGTACCCCTGGCTCACAGGCCCGAGGAACACTGCATACTGTATTGTTGGGAGAGCTTTTTATTTGCCACTGATCGGCATGGTGATTGGAGCTACACTGGGTTTGTAAATTTGACTTGTCTAACCGAGGCAGCAATGAGACACCAGAGCACTGCTGGACACTTCAAACTTTTAGAGGATGGGGCAGCCGTACACATTTGTTTGTTGCTGACCATCCCCATGTCCACTCCTTCTGTCGAGCGAAAATTTTCAGCCCTAGCGAATTAAAACTTATGCCAGAAATACGACAGGGCAGGCTTGACTTTCAGCATTAGCTTTGATGGTGATAGAAAGGACTTCTTGATGGAGCTGAAGCGCACTTAAAATCAATACGATAGAGTAATTGAACTCTTTTTGAAGAAAGAAAGCAGGATGGATTTTGTGTACAAATAATCCGAATTCTTGATGAGTAAAATGTTTACATTTTCCGATATAATATTGTAAATTCATGAGGGTATTATTGTCACTTGTTTATGTGTGTCGCAGTTGTAGCCGCAGTAGAAGGAGACTTGTGCACTCCGGGTTTGTTTCTTCAGCAACAACATTTATTGTTATTGTAGCTACACAAGTTATCTCTGTGATTTTACAGCTTTTTATACTGCATTTCTACATAATAAGATGATTTTTATAGCCATAAAACAGTTATTTGGTGGATGGCGCACCACTGAAGGCCAAGGTGTGAAATGCACGGCCCACCACTACTTGATATAAACTGCAAACTGCAGAATTAATATACAATATAGACATAAACAAGAGCCTTCATTTGGTGCCAAATTCCCTTTTTATGAATTATTAGCTATCCAAACCTTTTGTTTCTGATTGCATGAGCTGAAAGAAAACAAAAAGTCACAAACCAAATATTTTTATGTACTACACATCAGATCCAATATATTTTTGAAATCCGCAATCATCATTTTTATTGAAGTTGTGCACATTTTGATTTTTATCTATTTTTCTATTCATCTATTTTAAATCGACCATGATAATGATGCTTAGATTATTTATACAAATTTATTTAACATTATTTCAATAAAATAAAATAAAATAAAATAAAATAAAATAAAATAAAATAAAATAAAATAAAATAAAATAAAATAAAATAATGTAGAGTAAGAGTAAGAGTTTCTCTTACATTTTTTGTGATTTTTTTTAAAGATCTGTTAAAGATCTGTTAAAGTCATTAAGTAGACAATGGAACAGAGGAAAAGCAGTGTGCTCTTAAAAGGACTCAGTTTCAGGGATCTTGCGGTTGAACATGCCCAGACAGTGACATGCAGCAGCAGCACACTGAAAACTCTTTGACATTCACTGATATCTTTTGCGATTATTTTTTCCTGTCTGATCTGAATTTCATATCCAGATGAGTGTGAACAAGCGGTGCATGTTGATGTGCTTTGTTGGAGCCCTGCATCACAGTGTGTCTCTGTGTGCCTCCTGAGTGTCGGCTTGGCTCAGGTTTTTTCTTCAACGCTGTCCTGAATACTAAACATGCTCATGCAACTTGAAAACAATGAAGCTGTGCACTTCCTGCCGAAAATGAAAAGAAAAAGGATATCAAAAATGAGGAGAAAGACAATACAGAGTATGTGCATTTACAGGCTAGACATCTTGAAAGGGTTTTCCCTTGAGGTCTAGCTTCTTAATACAAATCAATTACAACAAGGGAGGACATTTCTGAGGAGTCAAATTCAGTTCTTTTTCCAGGAATGGGCTTCAATTGTGTCTGGGACAGTAAACCCAAGTACTACTTTATATGGATGTCAGAAATAAGAGGACATATTCACGCCAACTCCAGCAATCCAGAAGAGATGAGATGAATAACCCAGTTTTTCTGTCCTGAGATTATCTGCTTATTCTTTTCATCATATTTTTCCTTTTTAAAAAAAAAAGAAAAAGAAAACTCGCAGTTAAAAGAGCTACTGTTTTTAGCCTAATCGGTTAGTTTTTTCCAAAATCAAACCTCCCATCAAACCTCCCCTCATGCCTTTTTAAGCCTCACAAGATGCAAACACCCTCTTCACCCTAGGGCTATTATCTGCTTCTACATTTCTAGGAGATTTTTTTTTACGCACGTTTGATGCAAGTGTGCGTGTCTGTGTAGGAATGTATGTGCTTTATTTTTCTTTTTTGTTTCATTCCATTTTTGCCCTAATGCTATTTAATAGTATTTTTAACAGAGAATGTATTCCATACACTGTGGGAAAATATTCACCAGGCAGTACTTACCGCCATCCATCTTGATGTTTATTAGCATTGCAGGCTTTTACAGTGATACACACACACATTGCACACTACCACAGCTTAAGAAACCAAACTATCTGAAAGTATTTACAAAATTTCTCAGCAGCATATCAACACAAGGCTTGAAACCTCTTAGCATCCATCTTGGCTCCATCTAGCATTTCCTGTAATTTGGCGTAGCTGACATAGCAGGCCCTGTTTTTCCAGATGGTTGCTTCTTACTGAACTGTGAAACAATAGAGGTCATTTGGAAGAGAATCTACTGATCTACTGAAGAACATGATCCATATATCTCCACCAAATGCCAACCTTATCTGAGCCGCTGAATGGCCGTCTGAGTGGTTGTATGAATGTTTGGCCGGGGAACTAGATGAAGGGTGAGTCCAGATTCACACGCCGCATGGTTCTCATAGTTTATATCAATCCACACGGGAAAAAGCTTAACCAAAACAGTTCAGCAAGTCAAAGAACTTTTACCAAAGTGGTTCTCCATTCCAATGAGATGCTGTAATACATGAGGCCTGCAGTAAATGCTGTAAGCGCAACAAGTCAAGTTTCATTCATACGGCCCCAAATCATAACACAATTGTCTGATGACACTCATCATGTAGAACAGGTCTGGAGCAAACTCTTAAAAATAATTTGCAGAAACCAGACAGTCCTTAATGATGAGTCACTTGGAGACAGCAGCAAAGAAACACTGCCTTTGACAGAGAAGAAACCTTGGACAGAACCTGCTAAATTCGGGCGGCCTTCTGTCTCGACCCAATGGGGTAGAAAAATAGGGAGCGAGAAGTTGTGATATAGTGTAATGGACACAGAGGGAGGTATGAGGGTTGGGAGGGTCAGGGACAGATGATCTCATACTTATAATAACAGTAGCACTGACAGTTACGTGATGATAGCTGAAATAATACAATAATAGTTTTAATATCCAGAAAATATAAAACTGTGGTGGGCGCCCAAGCCATGTCCCCGAAGAAGCTGCAAATCAAGTGAGCCCAGGGACTTGGGAGAAAATATGAGGTCATCAACGCACTAAAGAAGGGACTTAAGTGTGAATAGAATGGGAAGAATAGAATAGAATAGAATAGAATAGAATAGAATAGAATAGAATAGAATAGAATAGAATAGAATATTCTTTTAATCATCCCACAGTGAGGAAATTTAAATTCACACATAGCAGAAAGTGGATAGTGCAGTAAAGGTAGTTAATAATGTACAAGCAGTAAGATATATAAATTACAGAAAAAATATAGATTTTTAAATTAATTTTAGAAATATAAAATCAAATAAAAAAATTAACAAGAAATAAAAATTAAGAATTTCAACAATATGTAAACAGTATAAACGTGCAAAAGTGGCAACTCTCAGCGAACAACAATGCTTACAGCAGAAATGGATGTATGGGTGACTGGATGAATGAGTGAGTGAGTGAGTGAATGAATGAATGAATGAATAAATGAATGAATGAATGAATGAAAAGAGGTCTATTCAGAGAAGAGTTGGGTTTGAAACAGCTGAACAGTAGCCAGAAGGAAGGACCAGCGAAATCTCTCGTTCTTACACTTGGGGTTTGTCAGAGGAATGAGAGAAGTGCATGATAGGATATCCCCTGGCAGAGTAAGGATTCGGGAGCATGACCAGTGGCTGGCAAGTCACCTCTTCACAATGCTGCCGTTAATCCAGAAAACCATGTTTTAATTGAATGCAGGTTGTATGAATAATGGCCAGGATTTGAAGGCTACAAACCGGGATCAGAGTATCTGGGTCAGACAGTAGTACTAGAATAACTCCGCTATCTAAGTGTCTAAATGATAGATTGTCATAGTAGACTGAAGCACTTCAGTTTGTTTGAAATATCTTCAGGTTCAACTTTTCTTGGCCCAGGGACCTAAAAGCACACATCGAAACACTCACGATGACTGAATCAGCCACTTTAGTGGTTAAAGTAAGTCATTTTATGAGCCAACAGTTTAGTCGACAGCGCTCCAGTGCAGTTGGGAAATGGTGGAAATGCGGAGGGCAACAGCTCACGGGGGAAGAGGGGGGTGCCGTTAATCAACTTGAAAAATCCACCAAACCCTTCAGGTTGGAACAAACTGTAAAAGGCGTGGATATTTACTCAGCATGTAGTGACTGTTTATCACCTTTAGTCTGTGAAAAGTCACACACTGAGGGCATTCAAGGAAGGAATGACCGTTGCAGACTTGTGATGATGTCACATATGAGAAGCAGGCCTCCTGACCCTGCCACTTCACATCTGATATCCCCGCTTCCTCTTCTACACTTTATCTCAACAAAGATTTCCTGTCTCAGATGCCTAATCCAGTGTTCTCCATACTTGATCCAAACCTCATAAAACAAAGGCAGCTCTGACCACATGTCAGCAACAGACACAATTCCTGTTTCATTTCTCATTTTCTTCCTGCAAGTTTCACACGATTTGCAATATGATCTCCCCCTTACAAATGATTCAGGAAAAAAAAGTGGATCATGAGCAGCTTTTTTCAGAGTGAGATCATAGACATTTTAATACCATTCATTCATTCATTCATTCATTCATTCATTCATTCATTCATTCATTCATTCATTCATTCATTCATTCATTCATTATTTATACTGAATAGCATGCACTCAGAGTCATTGCTGGGCTGGAGCCTATCCTAGCTGTCATTGACAAGAAGCCCATTCTCCCTAGACCAGGAGCAAGTCAATCTCAGGACCGAAGAAAGAGACACAACTATTCACCCTCTCATCTACATGCCAAATAGAAAGTGATATTTTACAAACCGAAGAAGCCTCTCTGATGGTGAAATGTCTTCAAGGGAAGAAAATCAAGTCCAGTTGCCCCAAGAAGATGACTTTGACAAGAATTAAGCTGTATAGAAACATTCAACCATTCACTGTCTCATTGACATGTCCATGCATCCATCCATCTGTCCGGATTGAGGAGGTCTTGGAAGTATTCCTTCCACCGATCCACAGACAAAGCTCAGCACCGGTCAGCGCCCCACCTTCCTCACTGTACACAGTGTTGACGGTGTACTGCTTCCCCCTACTGAGCTGCCTAATGGCAGACCAGAATCTCCTTGGGGCCCCCCAAAAGTCACCTTCCATGGCCTAACGAACTTCTCCCATGCCTGAGTTTTTGTTTTTGGTGCTGCTTTGCTTGCCGGTACCTGTCAGCTGCCTCTAGGTTAGGACTCCATCTTCAGCTTTCCCTCAATGCTGGAGTCCACCAACGGGTTCAAGGGTTACTGCCTCGACAGGCACCGACCACCTTGTGGCCATCGCTCTGGTCTGCCACCTCTGCAATGATGGAACAGAGCATGGCCCACTGTGACTCAATGTCCCCCATCTCTCTCAGGACATGGTTGAAGCTCTGCTGGAGGGGGGAGTGTAAACTCTTTCTGACAGGAGACTCTGCCAGACGTTCCCAACAGACCCTTACAATAGGTTTGGGTCAGCCAGGTCTGACCGGCTTCCTCCCCACCATCAGAGCCAGCTCACCACCAGGTGGTGATCATGTGACAGCTCCACCCCTCTCTTCAACAGAGGAATCAGAACATGCCGCCTCAAGGTCAATGACACGACCACTGAGTCAATCATTGAATTGCGACCGAAGGTATGCTGATGCCAAGTGCACATGTGCACACCTTTATTTCTGAACGTGGTTTTCAGTTTGGAAAGTCCATGACGAGCATAGAGGTCCGGTAACAAAACACAGCTCGGGATCAGATCAGGGGGGGTGTTCCCCTCTCAAAAGGCCTGGTTCCAGAGCCTGAGCCATGCATCGAAGTGAGTCTGACTATATCGAGCAAGAACCTCTCAGCCTCACACACCAGCCCAGTTTCCTACCCCACCAGAGAGGTTGTGATCCATGTTCCTAGAGCCTGCTTCTGCAGCTGCAGATTGGACCTGCAAAGGTCCTGTACCTCGGCCACCACCTGGCTCAAATCGCACCTGACCCCCTTTGCCCCTCTAATACAATAAGGTGGCAGCTTGAGGAGGGGTGATTGACACGTCATATCATATAATCGTAATTCATTTTATTTAGCGTGCCTTACTTGACACTCAAGGACACATGTAGAAACAATCAATCATTCACCCATACCATAAAGAGACATGCAACTATTCACCCTCTCATTCACATGTTATCCATCCATCCATCCATCTTCCGCGGCTTCTCTGTGGTCGGGTCACGGGGACAGCAACTGGAGCAGGGAGGCCCAGACTGTCCTCATCCCAAGCCACATGGTTCACATGTTATATAAAGACATAAAACCATTCACTCTTTCATTCAAACATAATATAGAGACATACTATCATTCACGCTTTCAATGCAGCCTCAGGGCGTCACAGGACAGTGTCTCCTGGAGCCGGACTCGGGGGGACACAGGCCAGTGTCTCCCTGAGCCAGTCCCAAGCCCGGATAAATGTAGAGGGTTGCGTCAGGAAGGGCATCCGGCGTAAAACTTTTGCCAAAACAAAATATACGAGTCAAACATAAAAATTTCATACCAGATTGGTCAAGGCCCGGGTTAACAACGACCGCCATTGGTGCCGATACCCTACAGGGTACCAATGGAAATTGGGCTACTGTGGGTCAAAGAAGGAGAGGAGGAAGGCGTGTTCGGAAGCAGAGAGAGAAAAGGGAAAGGCAAGAGTCGGAAACTGAGAGTAGGGACTTTGAATGTTGGGACGATGACAGGAAAAAGGAGAGAGTTGGTTGACATGATACAGAGAAGGAAAGTGGATTTACTGTGTGTCCAGGAGACCAGGTGGAAAGTTAGTAAGGCTAGAAGCCTGGGAGCAGGTTTTAAGTTGTGCTATCATGGTACTGACAGGAAGACAAATGGAGTGGGAGTTATCTTGAAAGAGGAGTTTGTTAGGAATGTTCTGGAGGTGAAAAGAATGTCAGATAGACTTATGAGCCTGAAACTAGAAATTGAAGGTGTGATGCTCAATGTTGTTAGTGGCTATGCCCCACAGGTAGAATGTGAGTTAGAGGAGAAGGAAAAGTTCTGGAATGAGTTTGATGAATTGATGCAGAATATCCACAGAAATGAGAGAGTGGTCATTGGGGCAGACTTCAATGGACATGTTGGTGCAGGCAATAGAGGTGATGAAGAAGTGATGGGCAGGTTTGGTATCCAAGATAGGAACATAGAGGGACACATGGTGGTACACTTTGCAAAAAGGATGGAAATGGCTGTTGTGAATACTTTTCACAGGAAAAGACAGGAAAATAGGGTAACCTATGAGAGCGGAGGTAGGAGCACGCAGGTAGACTACATCTTGTATAAACAAGGTCATCTGAAAGAGATCAGTGACTGCAAAGTAGTGGTAGGTGAGAGTGTAGCCAGACAGCATAGGATGGTGGTTTGTTGGATGACTCTGGTGACAAGGAAGATGAAGAGGACAAAGGCAGAGCAGAGAACAAAGTGGTGGAAGCTGAAAGGGGAGGAGTGCTGTATTGTTTTCTGGGAGGAGATGAGAGAGGCTCTTGGTGGTCAGGAAGAACTACCAGATGACTGGACAACTACAGCTAATGTTATCAGGGAGACGGGTAGGAGAGTACTCGGTGTGTCGTCTGGAAGGAAAGTAGATAAGGAGACCTGGTGGTGGAATGAGAAAGTGCAAGAATGTATCCAGAGAAAGCGGTTAGCAAAGAAGAAGTGGGACACTGAGGGGACTGAAGAGAACAGACAGAAGTACAAGAAGATGCAGTGTGAGGTCAAAATAGAGGTAGTAAAGGCAAAACAAAGGGCATACGATGACTTGTATGCTCGGTTGGACAGTAAGGAGGGAGAGAATGATTTATACAGGTTGGCAAAACAGAGAGATAGAGATGGAAAGATGTACAGCAGGTCTGGGTGATTAAGGATAGAGAGGGAAATGTATTGACAGATGCTAGAAGAGTGATGGGAAGATGGAAAGAGTACTTTGAAGAGTTGATGAATGAGGAAAATAAAAGAGAGGGAAGGGAAGAGGAGGTGACTATTGTAGACCACAGAGTGTCAGAGATTAGTAAAAGTGAAGTGAGGAGGGCATTGAAGAGGATGAAGAATGGAAAGGCAGTTGGTCCTGATGATATACCTGTGGAGGTATGGAAATGTCAAGGAGAGGCAGCGGTAGAGTTTCTGGCTAGATTATTCAACAGGATGTTAGAGAAAGAAAAGATGCCTGAAGAGTGGAGAAGAAGTGTGATGGTGCCCATTTTTTGGAATAAGGGGGATGTGCAGAATTGCAGTAACTTTAGAGGGATAAAGTTGATGAGCCATACAATTAAGTTATGGGAGAGAGTAGTGGAAAACTAGACTTAGAGCTGAAGTGAGTATTTGTGAGCAGCAGTATGGCTTCATGCCTAGAAAGAGTACCACAGATGCAGTATTCACTTTGAGAATGCTAATAGAGAAGTACAGAGACGGTCAGAGGGAGCTGCATTGTGCTTTTGTAGATCTAGAAAAAGCATACGACAGGGTAACGAGAGAAGAACTCTGGTATTGTATGAGGAAGTCTGGAGTAACAGAGAAGTATGTTGGACTGGTCCAGGACATGTATGCTGGTTGTGAGACAGTGGTGAAGTGTGCTGTAGGTGAGACGGAGAAGTTCAAGGTGGGGGTGGGACTTCATCAGGGATCAGCTCTGAGCCCCTTCTTGTTTGCAGTGGTGATGGACAGGCTGACAGATGAGGTTAGACAGGAATCTCCATGGACCA